>RCUC01143834.1:0-64862 GCA_003697995.1 Taxidea taxus jeffersonii | reverse complement strand
AAAAAAAAAAAAAAAGAATCACTTCTCAGGGACGCCTGGGTGGCTCAGTTGTTTAAGCGGCTGCCTTTGGCTCAGGTCATGATCCCAGCGTCCTGGGATCGAGTCCCACATCGGGCTCCTTGCTCGGCAGGGAGCCTGCTTCTTCCTCTGCCTCTGCCTGCCACTCTGTCTGCCTGTGCTCGCTCTCTCTCTCTGACAAATAAATTAAAAAAAAAAAAAAAAAAAAGAATCACTTCTCAGCCTGACATTTACTCTAAGGCTCCTCCCTGCCAGGACCATTTAGAAAGTTGCCTCTTGTAAACAGTACTTCCTGAAATCGATCTAAGCAACAGTGCACACCCCCTCCTGAACCAGGCTGCTGGGCAAAATCCCTTTAAAACCTGTTCTCAGTGTTCGCCTTCCAAGGCATCTAACAAGTTCTGTCTAGCTCTACCGAACCACAAGACTCTAGAGTATGTCTTTTTCTGAAGACCCCTCTCTACCTCCAGAGAAATGCCCCTGATGGATTATTTTAGTTTCGGGATCCAAACAATGTCAGCACTGAGTTCCTGTGAAAAGGAAGTAGGATGGATCAGGGGGCCTCTAATCATTAGCGGTACTACCTCACCTGCTCTGGTTCTCATTCTGTGCTCCTTCACCTTTTATGCAAGGACCAGGCAGCACTTAAACTGAGGAAGCTGTCTCAGCTGAAAAGAATGAAAGTGGGTAGGAACAAGGCCTGATAGGCCCTGAATTTAGGTGTTCTGAGTCTAAATTGGGAATGCAACTGAAGAGCTTTCAATCCACCAGAGCAGAATAAATGTGCAGAACAGATCATAGAACACTGCCTACAGAGGCAAGAGTTCTGTGAACTGCACTGCTCAAGGACTTTGCTGTTAGGAGAGGCAGCCTATTCAAGGAAATGTTAAGGAAAAAATTCTATTGTTACTGCCATGTGGAGGGCTAATTCTTGTCAAACTGTCAAATGCTTGTATTGGAACTTTCTGGGTCAGAAACTCTATTCACCTCCCTTGGTCTAAAAAGAGAACAGAATGGCTTACAGTTTTGGAAAGACCAAAAGGAAGGCCAGGTTCAGGCACAGAGGAGTCCTCAGGTCTCTCCCTCCCTCTCTCTCCTCTCCTTACCTCCATGTTTGTTGCATACTCTCAACTTGTGGATAGATAGTCACCATCAGCATCTGGATTTCATCGTTGATGTCAGTCTCCAAGAAAAGCTCTGATAGGTCCTCCTTGAGTTACTTCTGTACCTCAGACATGTCCACTATCACTATTTGCTTTTGGAGCCAGAAGGCAGTGCTGCTGGGGGGGTGGAGTAAAGCACCAACTTTATGGCTTCTCACTGCAGGCCTTCTCCACCTGCCCCTGTAGGCATTTATGGTCCTCTCACTGCCCAACACTGCCTTCAGCTTTCCTTGAATCCACAGGCACCCTAGTTCCCTCCACTCCATATTTTAACTATAGCCTTCAAAGCCCACTCTCCAATAAGGATGGAATGCATATATTTGGAGCCGTGACAGAAATGCTGGGAGCCTCCTGTGGTAAAAGGGGAGGGTCAGAGCCCATCAGAGGACATTATGCGTACAGTTGTCTTACCTCAGTGAGTATGTGCTGATTCAGCCCATTCCAAGCAAGAGGTGTCATTTCATTTATTTGAATTTGTGTTAGAGCTTCAGAAACCTCTTTCTGGCAAACTATAGCCACATATCTTAGAAAACTTCTAGAGACGACATCACTACATCCAAAACTAATGATGTACTTACTATATGTTGGCTAATTGGATTTAAATTTTAAAAAGAAGAGAAAACTTCTAGAGAAGGCTGGCATTTGCCTTACCTATTCAGACAAACTCAAAGTTAAAACTCCCTTAGGGATAGAAGTAGAGGCCAGAGCCTGGAAACAGCTTTTCCCAAGGCTAGGGCTGCCAAAGTGATCTCTGACTGCCATCACTTGAGGGAAAGTCCCCCAGAATTTAATCAACTTCACTGGGCCTACTCTGTGCTCAGAGTTGAACCAGGGGACAAATGTCCAGTGAAAAACTACACTGAGCCCCCTAGAGACCCAAATCCATCTTCCCTCACACTTAGGAAAATGTCTTCCTTACATAGTTCTCATAGTCTTGAGTGACTATTTTCTATCATGTTGTTTTTTTAATAGCAATAGGACCAGAAAGATTGTGAAAAATCCCCTCAAGACCAGAGACTACAAAATTCAGAACAATATGTTGGAGTCTACAAGCTAAAATAGACTCTTCAGCACATGTCTTATTTTCTTGCTACTACATAATGACCTTGGCCTCTGGGGCACCAACCAGAGACTAGTTAAGGATTAACACTGTAGTGGTTACCAAAGCCCTCTCTCCTGTGTCTTTGGGGAGGACTGTATCAGCTATGTGGATCATGTCTAATAGTCACATGTACATGAGAGGCCAAAAGAATCATCCCCTCTCTGAGTCCTATATGACACTCAGTAAATACCAAAGGTTCTCAACCATTGCCACACACAGAATCACTCGGGAAGCTTTCAAAATATACCTATGGCCTGACTCCAACCTCAGAAGTGCTGATTCAATTAGTTTAAGGTGGAACACAAACATTGCAATGTATTAGAAACTTCCCAGATGAGTCTCCTCTATAGCCAGAGTTGAGAACTTCTGGCATAAACAAAAATCTAGTATTTATTGAGCTCTTGCTACATGTCAAGCATTATAATAAATTGTTCACAAGCATTATTTCATTCAAGTCATATAACAGCTCTACCAGGTAGTTCCCATCATTATACCCATTTTATAAATGAGGCAATTGAACTTAGAAGGCTTTAGTCATTTAAATATAGCCAGTAAGTTTCAGAAACAGGAATCTGTGTCTGGTCTTTCTGGCCAAAGAGCCCACATGTTTAGCAATTATGCTATCATGTTTTCCACAATATTCTGCTACCTTCTCAACAGATAGGATTATGGTAATCCAATCCAGAACAGAAACAAAATATATGCTACCAAATAGGAATATGGAAAGAAAATGTCAAACAGGTGAGGGAGATTTGCTAAATCTTAAGCAAATAAAGATTTTGCTGTCCTACCAGCTGGGAGCTTACTTTCTTGACCTCAAGAGCACTATAGGATTTTTTCTTTGAGGAAGAAAATTATGATGATGACAACAATGACATGGCAATAATGTGGGAATATTAGTAACTTCATTTTCTTTTAGATACTCAGAAAATTTATTAAAAGAAGATACATTCACACACAAACACATACAACACAAGATTTTAAAGAACCTAAAATTATCTGCATCAACCTTTTCATTTTACATCTGAGGAAACCAGGACTAAGAGAAGTGAACTGACTTGCTCAATTTCACATAGATAAATAGATAGAGAGATTGAGAAATAGATAGAAAGATAGATAGGTAATAGATAAATAGACTTTTAAGTGTATTTTTTTCTAGTAATTTGTACACCCGACATGGGGCTCAAATTCAGATCCTGAGATCAAGATCGCATGTTCCATCCACCAAGCCAGCCAGATGCCTCCCATATATATATTTGAAGAAACTGTCACAAAGTCTCCTGACTCCTAGTTTGGGCCCCTTTACCTGATAGAGGGTCCTCAGGAAGATGGATCAACACCAGAAAATACATACGTGCTCTAATAGCACTTCTCTAAACTTTGTCCATAACATCACCAACAAAGCCACACTCATGTGCTTGTTTTGGTAGTCAGAAAACAGCCTGCAGGTAGATGGTCTTCTTGCAAGAGTCTCAGAGCTGTGTCCTCCATTATCTGTACCTTAAAAAATGTCTCTTTTCCAGAACTGCTCCCTAAACTGTGGAAAATGAAGTCACTGAAGCCATAAACATTTGGATTTTGCTTTCCCGGTGTTTTCTAGACTGATAGGTCTAGAAATTACTCAGAATTACTCAGATTGTTTATTCAAAATACATATTTTTGACCCATGAACCAGAGCTACCAAATCAGAATTTCTGGTTGTGAAGCCCACTTTGAAAAACTACTCAGGCAATTCTTCTGTACACGAGGATTTAAGAAACACTGATCTTAGGCAGCAGCCTTTCCTGCCACAAGTGGGCTCCCAGAAGAACCAGAATAAAATCAGCAATTTCATGACCAAAAAAGGTTTATGCCCTCTCAGTTCTGATTCTTTACTCATGCAGAGAGCCATGACTTTCCACTGGGAAATCCCTGAGGTTCTTTAGATAGACCATAATCCAAGAAGGAAGGCCTGGACAAAGAGTTCTGGTTTCCCCACCTTTTGATCTTGGGTGTCAGAGTCAATAGAGCATGCAAACGTCTGTACTCCAAGCCCCTAGAGTCCCTCAGCTGATATGCCCTATCTGCTGCCCAGAGAGAGATGGCAGACACTGTAGCTCCAGTCCTGCCCCACTCTGCCCTCTTCCCTTAATCTGGGGCTTCCCAGAGAGTGACACCCTGAGGCTCTTGTGGCCACTTGCCACATTTATACTTTTTCTTGTGATTCTGGGGGACTCAGTCTTTTGATTTATGCTAGCAATGGAGGTACAGGTGGAACCTCTGAAGAATATGAAAAGGTCTTATCTCTTCTTGTAACGTTTACCTAAAAAAGCAAAACTTCATGAAGAACACCAGATGCCTGGTCTTTGGAAGGAAGGCAACTCCTCCATATAAAAGACATGTATGGGCGCCTGGGTGGCTCAGTGGTTTAAGCCTCTGCCTTCGGCTCGGGTCATGATCCCAGGGTCCTGGAATCCAGCCCCACATCGGGATCTCTGCTTGGCGAGGAGCCTGCTTCCCTCTCTCTCTCTGCCTGCCTCTCTGCCTACTTGTGATCTCTCTCTGTCAAATAAATAAATAAAATCTAAAAAAAAAAAAAAGACATCTATTTCTTTTCTTTTTTTTTTTTTTTCCAAAGACATAGGTGTGCAGGTGTGCCATCTGTGACTTTGCAACTGCATAGTACCAGGTCTCCCTGGTCAGGATGTGAAACACCCTTAATTTGATATCATGTATCTGTGATGCAAGCAGAGGCTGGAGAACAAGAACAGAACTACTCTAACCATCTGAACAAAAAGCCCCCATCTAACTACTTGAATTAAACTGAACCATGAACCAGTATACAATCCTCAAGCAAAATCTAGTGGATCTCTTAAAACAGACTCAAACCCATACATGATAGGGCCATTTACTAAAATAGAAGCAAATTAGAAAAACCTTATTCCCCAGTTTCCTGACAAAAATAAAACACTGAAGTTTAATCTGATTTGTATCCCTAGGCCAAATTCAATCCAACATGACCAAAATTTCTACAACAGAAAATCAAAACATATTACAATGAAAACTGTTTTGGACAAACTATTAAACTAGAACCCAGACATGAATGATAGCTTTCAGTTCTAGAAGAAGTGTAGGAAATCTAACTACAAGTGTGGTCCTATGGAATAGGTTCAAAGGCATGCCCCTGTGCTATGAAACTCTGCATCTGATCACTACGGAGTCATATGATTGGAGTGGTGGGATAGGACTGATGTATTTCCTCCCTCGGGCAGGAATTCCAGCTGAGATGGAGCTCACATGTGGTTTTGTCTGTAGAGACATCTGTGAAGCTCTGGGAGTGTCAAAGGTATTGACTAAGAAGTTGATGGTGACAAGGAAGCCAACATAGAGGATCCAGTTATATGCAGCAAGATGGTGGCATCAGGCAGATGGAAGAAAGTCTCCCATTTTATTCCAATTGGAAAATAATTTTCTTCCTTAAGGACAAGACTTGTCATTTTGCTCCAAGCCAATGATCTGCAATCAAGTTTCCTCAGAACTGAGGATATTGTGGAATTCTGTGACTAAGGTAAGACACCTGCCACTGGCACCAGCACAAAGACCTGGAGCACTTGGCCTGAAGAGCTGCCCATTAAATGGTTGAATATTGAAGCCTGGACTATCCAGCTGGAAAGTTTCATCTTTTTCCAATTCTCTTTAACACAAAGACACCTGGGCTCCCCAATAACACAGACATTTAAAGGATATCTTGTCTTTTAACGGCAATGACTATTAACTATCAAAATTATTTCATTCCCTTTTGTTCTAAAGATATTTTAACACATTAATACTTAATAATATTTAATATTTACATGTGCCTCCCACAATATCAGGACTCAGTAGATGTTGTTTAAATCTTAATATAAGATAATGTGCTTGATTGCCCCTCCAAAAAAGATGACTAAAACTCTGTGTGCCCTAAATGTGTTTATAATCTATTATTAATAGTATTTTATACTTACAAGCTGGTGAAATAAAGGACCCAATCTACAGGAATCTGAATTTGTTAAAGGCACATAAAGCATACATATATGTTTCTAAGTATCTAGTGCTCGGTTCTTAAAGGGTATCTTCTGCTGTATATGAGAGGACTGGAAAAGATTTGTAGGTACAGGATGTGGATCCTGTTATTTCCTCATGGTATTATTGAGGATATGTAAAAGTCAGGGAAGAGATATATAAGGGGTGATTCAGCGAATCAGTCCATTGCTATATTTTTAAGTTTTTTACTCTGAAACATGTTCTTTTCCATACTTTTTCTACATTCTTCACAATCACCCTATGAGATAGTTTTATGCCATACCTCCCTTTTATAATTTAGGCATAGCTATGCTGTGTGACTTACCTAAGGCTAGTCAGTCAGAAAGTGGTAGAGGTGGGACTTAAGTCCAGCACAGTCTCCCTCCAAAGCAGTACTTCTGAACATCATCAGATATTACCTCCTGCAGCAACTAGCTAACCACCAAGTCCTTTGTCTTGATGTGGTGTTAGGGGTGGCAGTAGAAGTGGAGAATTGCTCCAGTTTGAGCCAAAAATTACAGAAATCTGATACGTCCCAGCATGTCCACAAGTCTGGAGGATGGGCAAACTAGACATATATTTTTTTATGAGGTGACAGAAAGCTAATTCGCTATGATTATTGACCTTTGGGGAATTTTGAAAAATGCTTCATTAAATTCACTAAATGTTCACACATATTCAGAAGGCTCACATAATCCACTGCAGTCCATTCAGACCCAGGAAGGGCCCACAGGCTCCTTTCAAGAATGTCATTTCTAAGAGAAAAAAACAACCTTGACACATTAACCCAATCTTAAGCATAGCGTGGGGTCTCCTGCTCATCTTGTCTGCTACCCCAGCTGCCATCCACTTCAATTCCATGGTGGTGGGGGGTGGTAGGAATTAAACCCTTATAAGGAATTGGGACTTAATGTGGGCTGCCTTTGTGTAATAGAGAAAGCCACATATCTACAAAGAGAGTGCCAAAGCCCACCTCATTTAGTCCTAAACCCCATAGAGCTTTGGTACATTAAGTGAGAAGTTTGAAAAGTGGCAACAGGGTCTGTCATCATGGAGTAATTGACACGATCTTGTAGAGACATCCAAGACAAATTTCAGAATTGCGCCTAAAGGAGGAGAGAAAGGAGAGAGAGACAAGAACCTTCCCAACAATAGTTGCTTGTAAAACACACACACACACCAGAAATAATAATAATTATTATAATTGTTGTTGTTGCTGTTGTTGTTGTTATAATTATTATTATTCACTGTTTGGACAACTTTGCAGGAGGAATTAAAAATGAAAAAGGGTTGACTTAGCTGTGAAAAAAGAAGTGGTTCATTCCAGGTAGGAAGACTGAAATGTGAAGAGATAGAGTTTCCAGTGTGATCAAAGACCAAAAGCACTACTTTAAAAAATGAAATGACTTATATATCTATCTTCTAATAACTCCCTTTTCCCCCTCTATTGTAGAGATCCCACTGAATTCAATTGAGGCTACACAAAATGCATTTCTCAACAGAGTGATTCTCCAAAACCATAAATGTATTGTCTAAAATACTCCTATTCTTTATTATAATTCAAATAACTGTCAAAATGAAATGTTAGTTGCTTCCCTAGTCAGAAAAGTCCCTTTGGACTGTGAAAGAAATGATAATTAAAGACAATCCCCACTGGATGCCACTGATCTTTCACTCAGGACTGAAATCTTTCTGTAAGAAATCAGAACCAACATAATAAGCTAACATGTGCATATAAAGTGTCAGTATACTATGAGTATTTAATTTCAGATGTTGATTGCAAATAACAAATTACATTGTAGTATTTTTAAAGCATTAGTACTTATTAATTTGTCCCTTCTTTGCTATAAATGGCTTAATTTTAAAATGAGTACAATGTATATCTTCATATGTATTACTTTCTTATTTATAGTCATGTAAATAATCATCTACATGCTACCAAATTTTGTTAGCTGTATTTTTCTGTGGCTTAGGGTGGCTGTGATGTTGTTTTTAATGGGTTCATATAAGCTAGAAATTGAACATCTTGCCATGGGAATAATTTTCTGTAGAGGAATTTATAATTGTAAATCGACAGTTACAATGATAAAACACACTATGGCAGCAGAATGATGGATTTTTGTTGTCCCTTGTTGTTGTTATATGTTGATTTTATGGGATTTTGTTTCTGTTGTTGTTTATCAGTTTAATTTCTTTGTTTCTGGACCCTGGAAAGGTTGTATCTCATTTTAGTCCCATTGACTTTTTTTGAACACACTTTTCTCCTTCATCTGCTGTGTTAAATAACTTGAACTGTTATTTTGCAGTTGAGATCTCATTTGAAGACCACAATAATTAATTTACTTACAAAAAAAAAAGAAAGATAGAAAGAAACCCATCACCTACTGAGCACCTACTACATTCCAAGCACTGTTTGGGCACTTGGAACACACACCAAAAAATGCTGTTGAATTCATGCATTTATATTCTATATGCAACCTAGTAAATAAAAAGTAAGTTATATATTAATATATAAAAAGGCGAGAAGTGGTATGGTAAAAATAATAAAATGGAGCCCAGAAAGGCAGAATACCAGTGGAGGCAGTTAGACTCGTACACAGGGTGGCAAGGAAAGACTTAAAGGAGTGGAAATGCTTAGCAGTGGGGATAGCAAGGAAAGCAGCACTCTCAGACAGACAGCCGGTGCAAGTGACATAAGGTGGAATTACATCTCCGGAGTTCAGGGAAGGGAAAGAAGACCTGTGTCCCTATAAAGGAGTGGGTGAGGAAAAAGGTAATAAGAAAAGGGGTCAGAAGATAATAGGGGGACTCACAAACCCCCAAAAGTACTTTGGATTTTTCTCTTAGGAAGATGGAAAGCCTTTGGACATTTTTGAAGTAAGGAGTGACATGATCTGAGTTAAGCTGTGAGGGTTCACTCTGATTGCTCTGTGGTGAGCATACCCAGTCAGGGCAAAGCTCCTAGGAAGGCCAGATGGGAAGCTGCTGCCATTTACAGGTGTGACAACATGGTGGCACAGACAGAAAAGCAGCTGTGGAGTCTAGGAGAAGTGGTGGGATAATAGATACGTGTAGAGGTACTGTTGTGGGATTTGCTGACATACTGATGTGAGGAAAAGAGAAAGAGAAGTCAAGGATGGCTCTAAGGGTTTTGGTATAAGCAACCAGAAGGATGGAGATGTCACCACTTATAAAACATATGCCAAAGAGCAAGAAGTTCTTGCTTCAGTGGAGCAAGAAGTCTAATGAAAAGTGGAGATTGGACTTCTGGCTTCTTGCTGGCACATAAGAAGCTCAGAAGCCATCACTCCATTACAACAAGCAAAATTCTGAACAAGCTGAAAAATCATCAACTTCTCTCGGATCCCTTAGGGAAGCAAGGTCACAGGACAGATAGATGCTCTCAAAATTGGAGACACAGATAGACGAATGTCCAGAGTCACAACTCACTGGAAAAGGAATCCATGAGCAAAACCACCATGGGAACCAGTGCCAGTGTCGGAAAACCTGACCTGTGATTGATGAATTGCTAGAACCTCAGGGTAGGCAAGTTTGAGAATTTAGATCTTCAGGGGACCCAGTCATAGGGGTACCCACACACTTTTGTGACTTTTACCTCCAGAAACTGTACCAGGTCCTCACAGTGAACATCAGAGGAAAATCTCTTTATGCCAGAACATTCTGTTCATAATAAGGCTTTCCCTGAGGAGAAACTATTTCACCAGAGCCTAATCTGCTGGGGTTTTATCACAGTCCAGCCTACTAGAGGAAGGGAAATACCCAACTGCCCCTTCTAACAATTGCATCTCACCTAGAGGAAGACAAAAGTTGAGAGGTTCTGGTAAAACTCATATAGTTCAAGGGGGCGCCTGGGTGGCTCAGTGGGTTAAAGCCTCTGCCTTCAGCTCAGGTCAAGATCTCAGGGACCTGGGATAGAGCCCTGAAGCGGGCTTTCTGCTCAGCAGGGAGCCTGCTTCTCCACCCCCCCACCGCCGCCTGCCTATCTGCCTACTTGTGATCTCTCTCTCTGTGTCAAATAAATTAAAAAAAACAAAATCTTTAAGAAAAAAACAAAACAAACAAAAAAACTCATTAAAAAAATAAATAAAACTCATATAGTTCAGGAACTCAGGCTCATTGTAAGACTGAGACCTACTCACAGGACCTCAAACTGCTTCCCCTCCTCCTCATACCTCATCACTACATTTGTGGCAGCCTTTTATCTGGTGTGTCATGTTCACCTTTCAAAAATTTCAAAAAAATTTACAAGATGCACTGAAAGAAAAAAAAAAAAACGGGGTTTAAAGAGACTGAACAAGCATTAGAACCAGTCAGAAATGACAAAAATGTTGGAATTACTAGACCAGGAATTAACAAAAAATGATTAATATGCTAAGGAATTTAATACAAAAAGTAGATAACATATAGCAAAAGATGGATAATGTAAACAGAGATACAGAATTTGACAAAAGAATCAGAAATAAATACTGGTTATCAAAAGCACTGTAACAGACATGAAGAATACCTTTGATACAGCTGAGGAAAGCATCTCTGAGCTTGAAGACAGGACAACAGTAATTTCCAAAACTGAAAAGCAAAGAGGAAAATCCAGTCCTACCACCTGGTAAGCCACCTGGACTAGCAGAAGTGCTAGCTAAGATTGAGAGGAATTGAAAATAGGTGACGGAGGGAAAAGATAATGAAAATCAACTAGAGCCTTGGGCCCATAGCAGCAACAAGGGTTGTAGTTCATCCTGTTAATTCTTGTACATTTTCCCCTAGAAATTATGATGACCACTATCTGGAAGAAGCTGTGACTTAAATGTTATATGCAAACGATCAGAACAATGTGCAGGAGTGGAAATTGTTCATGTTGTATCTAGATCCTGCTCGGATACGCTTTATCATCTCTTCTGCCACCTCCCAGCTTTTATGCAATTTTGCCTCCAGTGGTCTACACCTATGACTCTTCTTTGGCCTACTGTTCTCAGGCTCCCTGAGCCACCTAGGCAGAGAGCTGGAAGTATCCGGACTTTACAGCCCATGGCTTTGGCTCAGGACAAACTCTGGGGTGAAATTTACATTCCAGGATTCTCTTGCAGCATCAGACTGAAGGTACCTGCAGAAATTATGACCTTGCTTGGTTTCTTCTCCCTTCTTATGCTTCCTTCATTTAATTTCTGGCTTCTCTGCAGAGCACTTGCTTGGTACAACAATTCTTAGCTCAGAGTCTGCTTCTGGGAAGCTTAACCTAAAACATTTTGCTATAAGCGCTTTTGTACTTTGTACTTCCACTTCGTATTACTCAACTCATGGACACTTGCTTGTTCAAAATCTCTTTCTGCTGGTACCTAAATTGCATAAGTGCAGGGACTGGATTGTTCCTATTGCTGCATTCCTGTGTCTAGCCTAGTTTGTGTCACGAAGATGCAAATACACGTCAGATTATGAATGAATGATTGAATGAATGGATGAACGAACAAACCAAGAGAGTCAAGATTAATTACTGAATTAACGACACCTTTGTAAGTTTTCTTTAGGGAAACAATACTTTATTTTTTTAAAAGTAGTTTTGATTAATTAACCAAAGATAGATAAGCAAGGCTTATTATTGAAAAATAGAAGGCTTTACGAATATGCATGTCAGTGTTCAACCTTCTGGGCTTTCTTTCTCTATACTGTCTACTCTGATCACTTTCCTTAAAAGAGAAAAGACAGAGTCAGGACAGGAGCCAAGCAGGTACCCAATCATACTGGGTACCAAAGTTATTCTAGTCATTCTTCCCCTTGGGTTCCTTCCTTATAGCTATGATGAATTAAATGATGTTCAGAATATCTGGTTCTTTGAACCACCTCAGCAAGATCTAACACGTGGTGAGACTCCCAAATCATCACTATAGCTGCTCATGGCCACTAAGCGAGGCCTCAGCAAATGGTTCAGGTCATTAGAGCAGTAAATACAGGAGAGAAAACTTGGACATTTATTGACACATGGGGAGCTCTTCATTGGCCAGGAAAGGAACTGACAATCTCTTGGTGTGTATTCTCAGTCACTTAATGACACCATATTGCTGCAAGTAGATTTCCTGAATAATTTCAAGGCAAAGAATACAGAAGAGAAGGACATGTGGAAGGAAAATATCAAAGTCAGTTCTCTCTGCTAGTCTGCCCAGAATTTTAACTACCAAACTAAGCCAATTTGAATTCTTTGCTTTTTAAATCTCTTTTTCAAGACTTCTTCTTCCTCTGTGAGATGAATATGATTCATGCAATATACATGTCAACTTGGAGTTGTAACATGGAAAAAGATGTGTTTGTTAATCATGGGATCCTGCTCCAACTTGCACCATCTTCCTTAGGGAGCTAAAGAAAGTTGGCTCAGATAAAAGAAATTAGGGTCCCTGCTGCAAGTTGAAGAGAGTATTAGGGCGGAAAAAGGCAATGTATATTGGCTGCGAAGATGTTTTCTTTATAAAGCCTCCTGCTAACATTTTAGAAATAGCTATACCAGCTGAGAAAAGAATGAGGACTATGCTTGACTTTACCCACTAGAAGAAAAGATAATTCAGGTAACTTTTTACCAAATAATTAAATCTTTGTTTAAGTATAAATGCAGATTAACTGTATTAAAATGTTCCAAACATTTTAATAAATGTCCAAACGTGTACCAAACTTCAGATGAAAGGTTTATTCACAGAAGCAAATGTAAAAAGGAAATGAAATCCCTTAGTTTGTAGCAGTTTTGTGTTATTTTTGTTTTGCTTTTATTGTAGTTGATTTAGAAGTTCCTTCATGCAGCTCCTGTGGCTTGATAGTCATTTGATAAGGCAACCTGACAGTTAAGTCTTTAATTCCTGAGTTTATACTCTAGTTCTGTCAAAAAATTCACTAGCACCCTAGAGAGAAAGCATGAGCAGGGGAGAGGGGAAGAGGGAGAGAGAGAAGCAGACTCCCTACTGAGCAGGGGACTTAATGAAAGCCTCAATTCCAAGACTCTGGGATTAGGGCCTGAGCCAAAGGCAGATGCTTAACCACCTGAGCCACCCAGGTGCCCCAAAAGGTAAGTTTAAACACCAACTATATAAGACAAACATTTTCCAATTATAAATTTTAGACTGAATTTTTCATCTGAGAGTGTATATAACGGATCCTATTTGATCAGTGGACAGTATGTTTGGTAACATTTTTACAGCAGACACATGGCCATTTCGCAAAATCACACTTGACTAATTATTTAACACAAGTGAATGAAGGTGGTTCTATGAACAAAACTTGTATGGCAAACTCAGGTGATCTAATTTGTTGTGGGGTTTTTTTGAGTTTTTTGTTTTTTGTTATTTTAGGGGCATGCAGAGGGAGAGAGAGAATTGTAAGCAGGCTCCACACTGAGCACAAAGCAGGATATGGGTCTCAATCTCACGACCCTGAGATCATGATCTGAGCCGAAATCAAGAGTTGGATATTTAACTGACTGAGCCACACACGCACCCCCTAATTTGTTTTATTACAGCTTAAAATTACCAAAAATACTGAATACTTTGTTTTTCCTAAATGGAATTTTCTCAGCCAGGTTTTTGTTTAGAGCCTCATGATAGAAAAATTAGACCATACTCTCTGACCAGTGGTTGAAAATCAAATTTCTATACTGACTGTGCATTGAAAAAAACTCCCCATTATTTGGAAACCCAATGAGCAGGTAGATAAACTGATCTTTTCCTATAACTACTGACACATAATCTACCACTCTCTTTTGGATTCACTGGTGATCCAACAATGTCCACAGGTGAGCATTTGCTCAAAAGCCAGTAAGTTTTGTGAGGAAAAGATTTTAGATCTGATCCAATACTTAAATAAGCTGTAGAATTTGATACCCTTACTTTGTAAAACATGATGTTAGCTTATAGCACTTTTTCTTTTTGAGAAAATACAATGATGCCAGTGATCATAGCTTCCCTTTCTACATGACAATATATGCTTAGCTGTAACAAGGACAACAACAGTAGTAGGGATGATAGCATTATTTATCACAAACTTATTGGTGGAGCACTGTTTCCAGTGATTCACAAATAACTCATGTGATATTCACAAAAAAAATGTGAATTATTTGAATTATTATCTCCACTATACCGATGAGAATACTGAAGTAGGGAGCTCAAGGTCACACAGCTGATAAGAGTTGAAGCTCAGGAAGTATAATTTCAAGGCTTGCTCTTAACCACTCTATTTAAAAAGAACAGCTATACGAATTAGAATGGGAGAAACACACATACCATGTAATACTTCTCAGATAATCACAGGATTGTCTACAATGGAAATTCAACAGAATACTCAAATTAACCATTCTCCAGGGTTACTTGATAAAAGATCCACAAAGGAAAATAAACAGGGCTCTCATACTCTGTAATGACTAACTAGAAAAAAAAAAATGTACTAGAACAAACATCTCACCCACAAAATCAACAAGAACTATAGAGTGTCTAAGAATAAATGCCCCCAAAGATATGTAAGACCTTCATGAATACAACTGCAAAGCATGATGAAAAGATATAAGTAAGTCTAAACAAATGTAAAGAGTAATGGGTGGGAAAACTTAATGCTCTATTTTAGATAGATCCATTCCAATCAAACTTTGAAGCAGGACTATTCATGAATGTTGACAAATTAATCTCTGGTGGAGACATGGAGGAGAAATAGTCAAGACTGAAGAAAAACAAGATATCGAGATATAAAGAAGACACAGGAATTTTAAATAATACAGTAAGTACTGGAGGAGGTCGAGGAGAAGATGGGACCGCCGGTGGACCCCAGAACTGGACCCCGAGCCATGGGAGGCTCCCAACACTGCTCCCACAGCTGGATCCACTTTCAAGTGCTATAGCTTTGAGAGAGCAATGTGTTAATTGAGAGCATCTGGATGGTACATGTGACCAAGCCCCATTAAGGCCTCGCTATATAAACTCCTAACAGTCTCGCAGACAGGTGTGAGGATCTCATCCTGCTGCCGCCCAAGAAGAGCCTTGTAAGTTCTCTTGCTTATCAAAACTGTCACCCACCAGTCTGAAGTGGCCTGCCCCTCTGTTTGGTCTCTGTGCCCTCCGAGTTTGAAGCCAGTTTCAGGTTTCACAAACGGAATCTCAGAGGTTGCAGACCAACAATTGGAGACCCAGCAAGGAAATCAGAAGAATGGGTCTCGGGAAAATGGCGTCTGCCAGGGAAACCCTGAACTGGTCTTTGACTTTTGTGTGCGGAGGGCTGGCGCTTATGTTAGAGGCTTATGGGTCCCCTCAGGGGTACAGGAATGCCCCGCAAATGCCAGCTGGTCCAACGTGCCGGTTTGAGGTACAGCGCGGGGCGGGCTGGCTGCTGATGGCCGCCTGGAGGCTGGAGCTGGAAGAGCCGAGGTTGGAGAACTTGTGTACATCCCCTACTCTGCAAACCTTGGGGCTGGCAGCCAAGGTGGGAGAGGACTATTTGGAGCCCTTAGCATGCTGCTTTGCGTAACTAGGAGGGTGCTTGTGCTGCCCCAGGTTAAGATCTGAGTGATTGCAGACGAACCCGACTAGGACGCTTAGAGCTGGAACCTCAGGGAAAGTGAGGAGAGCAAAGCAGAAAATGTGTTGATAGTGAAACAGATAAACTGTCACATGCTGTCTCACTCTCCGTGCGAAAGAAAGCCAGAGCAACAGCAATAACCAACGACCCCCGCTAGCAGAATAACCCCCAATTCAGGAGTCACCCAAAAGAGCATGTATGCTGCTGGCTTATGGGTGCAGGGGCCACGTTCCAGCAAAAGGCCAGGATCCCATAGGCCCCTGGAGTTCCCCTTCATGGGCCAAACTTCCCTGCAAGCTAGATTAATCCAATGCTTCAGAGAATGCATTGAACTCCCCTCTCCTCATCCCAGCACCCTGCAGATGCTGCCTTCAGGCAAGACGTGTGGTCATTTTCTCTGCCTCCAGCCCTGTCGGAGAAATTCCCATTCCCACCCCATGTCCCATACCCACACAAGCCAAGCCTGCATACACTCCCTGGCCTTTTGCTGGGAACATCTGTGAAGGACAAGGTGGGCAGTGAACCCACAGAAAATTCAATGCCCAGGCACCACCTTAAAGTGTTGGAAGTCATTTGGTTAGGTAAGACGTGCATTGCTCCAGAAGCTGTAATTTGTTCACCAAAAAAAGAAGCAGAACTAAAATAAAGCATTTATTTGGGGGTCTCAGAATTGCAATTCAGGGACCACCAATTTTAGACAATAATCCAAATAGTCATTTGTGCACCCCTCCCCTGCAACCTCATTCTGGGAACAAAAGTCAAGGGTGCTTAAAGACAAAAGGGAATGCTATGCCAAATGTTATTTACAAAGAATTCTGATTGGTATTGGTGGCAGAAAACTGATCTTGATTGAATATAATTGGTTGCTAAGAGCATCACTGTGCAAAGTCTCTTACTGTAGCAAGTTGCTAGGCCTTTAGGCTGTGTCCTTGGAATATTTGCAGTTTGGCCCAGTTTGAAATTTCATGGTTCCTCTGGTGAGGACATGCAAAAGGCCCATCTCCTCAGTGGCCTCCTGGCTCTATTTTAAAACTCCTTGACATAAATGACCCCAATTCATTTCACTTTTCACATTTCCCCCTTTTGATCAAGATCTTTCTCTCAAAACATCTGATCAACTATTGCTTTAGTCCCGTGTAACTGGGATGGACCTGTCCCAGGAAATCCTATCCCACATCGGGAGGATTTTTAAATCTTTGCTGGTTTGTTTTAAAGAAGTCACTGTCATTAGAGTCAGGCCACATGGAACAACAAGAGGGCAGTCGGGAAATGGCTCTTGGGTTGTATCATCATCTGGGGCTTTGTTAAACTGCCTGGAGATTTAGGTGAATCAGTTCACTGAGTGACAATGAACAGATGCTTATAAACATTCTAGATAAACTTAAGGTGATAAACTTATGAGCAATTAGCAATAACCTAAAAACCTCCTGGACAGTTGGCATTGATCCAGGAGGTTAAGAATGTTTATTAAGTATCTACAGGTTCATCAAAAGAAATGAAATCTTGCCTTTTGCAACAACGTGGATGGAATTAGAGGGTATTATGCTGAGCAAAATAAGTCAGTCAGAGAGACAATTATCATATGACCTCCCTGATATGAGGAAGTGGAGATGCAACGTGGGGGGTTGTGGGGGCAGGGAAGGAAAAACTGAAACAAGATGGGATCTGGAGGGAGACAAACCATAAGAGACTCTTAATCTCATAAAACAAGCTGAAGGTTGGGGGGGGTGGTAGGGAGAGGGTGATGGGGTTATGGACATTGGGAAGGGTATGTGCTATGGTGAGTGCTGTGAAGTGTGTAAACCTGGTGATTCACAAACCTGTACCCCTGGGGCTAATAATACATTATATGTTAATAAAAAATTTTTTAAAATTTTTTTAAAGTATCTACAGAGACTCAGTAAACTTAGTGTGATAGAGTAGATCTAAGGAAGTAAAACTTTCTATCAATTGTTGGCAAGTTGACAAGGCCAGTAAAAATTGATATTTCATATTGTAACAAGATGGAGTCCAGAATTAAAATGGAGTCATTTTTGGTGACTCTTCTCATTGTTTTCCTCTTTGCTCATGATTTCCTGGAGAAAACTTCAATCCCTCCAGGCCAGAGTGGTTTCATTACCTGCTCCGATTCCATTTAATCCCTTGGTGATGGATGAGGGGGTAGGGGGTGCAGGAGGTGGTGCAGGGAGCTTGTGAAAAAGCCAACTGCTAATTCCTTTCATTCAATTCTTCTTGTCCATAAATCCATCCTGACGAAAAGCCTAACTTGGTCATCTGTGCAAACATAAGATGTGCATTTGGGCGAGTTATAGCAGTGATTACAACTTCTCGTAAGACTTTGATCAGCCTCACTATACATCTTAAGATGAAAGTAATAAACCAGTTTGTGCTATCCTTCTTAACCATGATCTTTTCCTGATGATAACCAGCTACCAAGATTGAAGTGTTCTCCGAGTCCTGGCATGTGTTCCTACCTCAGCTAATAGGTTAATAATATCCTTCATAGTTTTTAGTTCTTGTGTTATTTTGCCAGATTGGGTAACAAAAAAACAGCATTCTTAGTTTCCTGAGATTAAGAGTCTCTTATGGTTTGTCTCCCCCTCTGGTTTCATCGTGTTTCATTTTTCCCTCCCTTCCCCTATGATCTTCTGTCTTGTGTCTCAAATTCCTCTTACTAGCAAGGGCATATGATAACTGTCTTTCTCTGATTGACTTATTTCACTTAGCATGATACCCTCTAATTTCATCCATGTTGCTGGAGGGGAGGAGGGTGAGAGGCATGGGGTAGCTGGGTGATGGACATTGAGGAGGATATGTGCTATGGTGAGTGCTGTGCTGTGAATTGTGTAAGACCAGTGAATCACAGACCTGTACCTCTGAAACAAATAAATAATACATTGTATGTTAATCAAAACAAAACAAACACACACAAAAAACAAAAAGAACAAAAAAAGCCCAGCATTCTTATAACAGGACACAAGTACATCTTTGTTGGGCCATTAAGAAGATACCAAGTGCCCTTCTATTTTGTAAGACAACTTCTGCCAGGCTATCAACTTGAGTTTGTTGATACTCAAATGCTTGAAGAGAAGTACTGAATGTGGTGGCCATGATTATGGATAGGCTGCATATTGCCTTTACCAAGTCTGATACTCCAATCCAAGGAAAGAAGTCTTGGGCAAGGGCATGACAAAGACCCTTTCCATCTACAACTGGGTTATACACTGGGTTTGACATCTATCTAAAAATACAGTCTTCCTAGCTTTTCCAAAGCCTCTTTAATTGGTAAGAGAAGGATTCCCCAGATTTGGTATATAAGCAGTAGAAGGAAGAGCCTAACCCCAACATATGCCTTCCATATAATGGGAAGATTGGAATAAATATTGGTGCCACAGAGATACCAAGAACATTCTAGACCAAGGTGTAAGTGAGACTTCTCCCCAGGCTTTTATCAGTTTCAAAAGAAGAAATCTTGTGATCAAAAATGTAGTCCTCTTCAGAGGACATGATAATGTGATTTATTGGAGTCATGTGAGTGATTGTAGGATCATCTTCTGTTTCTATGTACTTCAGGCAATAAATGAGTTTGATTATTGGGAGTCTGATTTGGACTAAGATATGGGATGTTTTAGGTGGAATTAAGCATCCACCATTTTTCAGATTTCTGATTAAGTCTATTACCCATTAAGGTGAGCACATTTGCTTCCCAATATCCAGTTTCTTATAAATTTCATTTCTGCACCATAAGGATACATTAAAAGAAATTATACTGCAGTTGTGTAGACTTCCATGTGGAGTGAATTCATGATTATCTAAATCCTATAAAAACCAAACATTCAAGGGGTGCTTTGGTGGCTCAGTGGGTTAAGCCTCTGCCTTCAGCTCAGGTCATGATCTCAGGGTCCTGGGAGCGAGCCCCACATCGGGCTCTCTTCTTAGCAGAGAGCCTGCTTCCCCCTGTTTCTCTGCCTGCCTCTCTGCCTACTTGTGATCTCTTTCTGTGTCAAATAAATAAAATCTTAAAAAAAATAATATTCAAGGGACGATAATCTAATGTCCCACCAATGCCATTTTTATTTTTAAAACATAAGGAAAGATCATTAGTCAATGTCCAGATTTGAGAGGCATTTTCTTTTTAGCAGGGACAACCCAAAGGAAAGCAATTCTGTCTAGGGCATGTTTTCCAGATGGAAATTGGTGAGGATTTTCAAAGACTATAGAGGCCAAAGGTAGGCCACCCCAAGATGAACCACTTTGACATGAAGATTATTTTGAGTTGAAGGCAACTGAAAATCTGTAGGCTCAAGAAGAACTTTTGCCCTTCCCTTAACCACCTAGAAGAATCTAAACTGGGAGTCTTTCTCAGACTAATGGTTATACCAGAGTAAATTTTATGAGCGACCACTTGTATGGCAGGGCAAACATCTAATTACCAAACATCTGCTTTTCTTATTGCCTGGGACTTAAAACCCTTCCTTCCAAAGTCCTAGACTCCTAATCCCTTCTTAGTTCAGGCCATCTGATATATGGCCTGCAGAAGGGAAGATTTCTTTTGCCAGTCTCCCTTAATCTATCTGTGGAGTCTGATGGAGTGAGTATGTTGAGAGTCTTTTCCTCTATATTTAGGTTAGCAGGAGAAAACATTTTGGAACTACTTCCTTGGGCTTAGAGACTCTTTGTTTAAATATGGTAGAGTCTTCTCTGGCTACTGATCCATTTCCTCCTCAAGATAGTCTGTTTTTCTTTGTTTTTGTCTTCTGTGTTTGCCATAATGTGCCCAAGAGACAAAGGCTCTTGCTAATAGACCCCTTGGAAAACAGTGACACAAAACTGGTGGGCACTGGTTGAGCACTAAAAAACTGTTAGAGCACTTGCCACTTGACTCAAAGATTCCAGTGTTAGGATAAGTTGGTCATAGAATGGATTAGACTGACACTGGGTCATCTGCCAACCTTAAGAAAACTTTGATGCATGGCAATACACTATAAAACAAGACATAGTTCCCAACCCTATGGCACATCCTTCTAGGCTTGGTTTGGCTCTGAAAGATGCAAGGTTTGGATAAAGCTGTTAATGTGCATATACTGGATAAGATTTTTCCTTTCATTTTGCTCTTTCCTAAGAGCTTGGCTTTGTGACTACTGAGAATATTCTCTTTGCTCTCTGCCATCTGGAGAGTGTACTACTGGGGTGTACCTTGGTTGCTAGTTAAATAAAGTGGGTTTCTGAGTCTCTGGTCATGCCATTTCTCAAGGGAATGTCATTAGAAGTCCCAGACTATAAAAATCCTTGTCATTTGAATCTTCATTGTCTGTTAGTGCTAGAAAACATCACTTGCCTGGTATCCCATGTTAGCTGGTATGTGACTGGAGGCATCTGATGTTTTCATAGGAGACCAGAGACTCCGTTTTCACTACATCATCTTTACTGCCTATGCAAAGAAGGCCTTTGCTTTCTTACATTGCTGGGTGAATTGGGGAGACCCTTGGCCCTGAGGCCTCAATCCAGCCCATCCCAAAAATGTTGCTGAAGACTCTTGGTCTCATCAAGAGAAAGAACTCAAGGATATAAACAACACAGTGGATGAGTGATACAAGCAAGATAGCTTATTAAAATGAAAGTGTACTCTCAAGATGGGAGAGTAGATAAGCTTGAGGGATAGCATGAGCTGCATGCCCTGGGTTTCTCTCTTTTATTGACAGTTATTAACTGGGAGAATATCCATGACTTGGGGTGGAATTACTTGGAAGCAGGGTTTCGTGCCCTTTTTTCCCCCCTTATTTGTTCAGAGGTTTCTGGCCTACTTTGCCAGCCATCTTGGGTCTGTGTGGTTTGATCTGGCTTTTTGTGGCTTTGTTTTAGAGTGCTGCCAAGACAGGTCTCTGACTTTCTGGATAGCTGGCCATGACTACCTCTTTGCTGGTCTACAGGTGTCCTGTTAGAACCTAACTAATGGCCCATAACAGAGACTGATTTTGGAAGTAAAATTTGGATTGTGAGGGCTGCATCTTCTATGCTCTCTCTGGAAACTTCTTGTGTTTTTGGTTAAACCATTGAAAAGTTTATTGGTTTGAGTTACTGAAATTAATAAGATCCTCCTTATCAAGGGCCAGATGGATCCTTTAAAGTGGCTATATTTAAAATACACATTTTTATAAAGAGCTGTAAATTGTCTTATTAGTATAACAGTAGGGACTCCCTGTAATGCCCAGAGTCGCGAGGATTCCCCAAAGAGACCACCAGAGACGTGTGTCAAAGCCAAGCGGCAAGGGTCGTTTATTGCAGGTTCGAACCTGGTCCTCCGCGCACTCGCAAGCGGTGACGCTAAGAGGCCCCGAGGTGGGTAAATGGAAGGTTTTTATAGGCATGTACAAACAAGGTAGGGACTTTCCAGGGGTGGGGTGGGACTGATCGGTTGACATTTGAAAAAGGGTATTTGGCATGACCTGATTGGTCCCAGGGAGCGCGCCTTTAGCAAGCAGGAAGTACAGAAGCAGAACTGGCGGTTAACAACAGGGGATTGGCTACTTTGTCCAGGGGATATTTTTGAAAGTTGTTTGTACCAGGGCGGGAAAGTTGTGGTTGCTGTTGCTCTACTGATTACCAGGGTGGGCCAGGGAGGTTAAAGTTGCAGGGAGCGGCCAGACCGGTTTGGGCCTTGATAAGCAGACTGGACACTCAGTTTAATGTAAACAACAAAATGGCTACTGCCTCAAAATGGAGTTACTTTAGCCCTTCACTCCCCAGACAAGATAAAAACAGAAATTAGACTTGAAATAAAAATGTCTGTATCCAATGTGAAATCCCCTTCTTAAAGTCCAGTCTCATCTGCCTGTTTTAACTTGCCTTTTCCTACAAGATTTGGGAGATATCATTTGACTATATTCACAACCTTCCCTTCACAGTGAAAACGGGTGACCAAAATGTCCCTTGGGCCCTCCTACAAAGTGGAAGGCCAATGTTCAGGGGCTAATAGAAACAAAGTTGAATTGTATATCCAGAAAAGTGTCTTTTGTTAAAATGCTTTATACAAACTTTAAAAAGGCACAAATATTTCTGATTCTCATTTTAGTTAAAAATCTCCCTGATACCAAAAAAAAGAACCCCAAAAAACAAAAACCCACAAAACAAAACCAAAAAAACCCCTTGATATAAAGAAGTGCAGATTTCATTAAAAAAAAAAAAAAAAAAAGCTTGCCCCTTAATATTCAGGCTATAATCCAGGTCTTTGAGGAATTAGAAACAACAGTCTTTGTATTACAAAACTCCACAAAACCAGAAATACAACTCTAGAAATGAATCAAAACCCACCTATCTTTACTAATCTCCAAACCTCACCTATTCTCTCAGAATGCTTGTGGGTTTTATAAAAGATCAGGATAGGGGAACAAAGTCATCCTGTTTAAGGGGTCTGGTGGATAGATTTTAAATGGGAATTACCTTGAAACCCTAGGAGGTATCTTTTGTTTTTATTTTTACAATCCTTCTTTGTTCCTTGAAATTGTAAGCCTTGCCTTTGAAGAATAAACATAGCCCACATTTACCTGAGACTGAAGGAAGAAAAAAAGGTGAGAAGGGGCCTTTTTAAATTATAAACTGCTGAAACACCTCTTGTGCCCAGATTCTAATGCCTCCAATAAGAGGTAGGTGTGTCCAATTATGCACCCTGGAGAAAATGTAATGTGCCTTTTTATGTAAATTTTCTACACATCCCCATCCCCCATTTTCTCTAGGACCTAAAAGCTATTCTTTGAAATGCAAAATTTAGGGAGAAGTTGTTCATGGGGGGTAGTGGTATTTGAAAATGGGGCCTGTATTGTTCCCTCCACAAATAAAAACAAAAGCTCTAAGATTTTATTTGCATTGTGCCTCAGTATTTATTTGTATGTGTGTCCATATATGTCCTAAATGTGATTTTTTTCTACCTCCAGATCATGTTGCTAAAATTAATTTATGAAAGAGTTCTATTTAGTTGTTTTGAAGGCAAGTTTACTGGCAAAGATGGGCCATTCTAAAATTCAGAAAGAGAGAAACTAATGTAAATGTTTTTCAAATTCACATGATCTGGGAAACTGCTCAGCATTAAAGCTAGTGGAAGGTTGTACATTTAATTAAAATACACATGTTTTTTAGAGTTATCAGCATTAGATTGTAAGACTTTGATTTTGCATATGTTTGCTGAAAATTGAGTAAGTCCATGTTATCTGTGTTGCAAAATTTGCCAGGAAAAAATTTAAAGTCCAATAGATTTAAAGTCCAATAGATTTGGGGGTAGTCTAAACATAATTGAGAACAAGTAAATAAATAAAAAGGTTTGTAGGTAAATTTTTAAATAGCTTCTAAAATCTTTGGTAATCCGAAACTGTAAAGTTTTACTAGGTTAATTGATAAGTAAGGTTAAATTCATCAAATACTGTATCTTTTCCAAATAAGGTAAAGTAATGAAACATTAAGTCCTGAACGTAAGCTTATCTACTTTGGTCTTACTACAGAAAAACTCAAGATAAATCTGTTAGTACAGTCTTTCAACATAGCATAAAACAGGCTTACTATGAAAAAGCATATGTTTCTAGATGATGGGAATATACTGATAAATTTGCCAATCTAAAGAATTCTGATGAAACCCTGTTCACAATTGCTTACTACTTAGTTTTTACTAAAAATAAAGTTTCTAAGTATTAAGAACTCTAATAAACGTAATTAGGATTACTGAAAATAACATTATGCAAGGAAACTAAGATATGGGTTTTTGGTAAGAAAGTATGAGGAATATATATATAATATATTTTTTGAGGGGTGAAATTTTTTTTGTCCTAAAGTGAGACTGGTTATTTAGAGAGGGAGAACTGAGAACCAAACATAAATGTGTAGAAAAGTTGTAGAAGGTTTATGGAGAAAGAATCTTTGGGGAAAAAAATCTTTTTTATGATTAGTATTTGCTAAGATTAGGATAAATTTAAGTAAATGCAAGGGTTTTTGTTTGTTTTAAGATTTATTTGAAAGAGTGCCTAGGGAGAAGGGGAGAGTGTCAGTGAGAATCTAAAGCAGACTCCATGCTGAATGTGGAGCCTGATGTGGGGCTCTGTCTCACGACCCTGAGATCACAACCTGAGCCAAAATCAAGAGTTGGGCACTTAACCAACTGTGCCACCCAAGCACTCCTTAAGTAAATGAATTTTAACATCACAAGTATACTGGTATAAAAATTGTTTTTGTTAAGTAGACAAAATTTTCTTGAACTATCAGTATGCTTTTAAGATACTATAAACAAAAATTTTTCTTTACCTTTTAAATAATCTTCCAAAAAAAATCTGTTTTTTTCCAAAATTTCCTGTTTATCAGGTCTTTGATTACTTAAAAATACAAACTGAGTCTTAATATTAAAAGCTAAATTTTGCTTACAACTATGTAACCTTTTTGTATTTGCTTTTGATGTCTTTTATTGTCACTTTGGTTAAATGGATAATTATTTTTCATAATGATTTGTAATCAATTTAATGATCAAAACTTTTAATATTTTGACCTGCTTCCCAAAATTAAATTCTAAAAGTCTTTTGATCACAATGTAAGGTGTTCCAAAGTGCCTATGGAACATTTCAAAAATTTCATGAGGAATTAAAGAAAATATGTGCCCTAAAAATCATATAAAATCTTCTTAAAAATGTGCTTCAGTGATAATAATGGAGGGGAAAAAAAAAGCTGAGTACTGATTTCTGATAACCTTAAGATCATAAAACTGAATTAGGTAAACAAATTTCCAGAAGTAATGAAAAAACTACATTCAAGCAAAATAAGAATTAAAACATGGAATTGAATAAGATTAATATAATTTTAATTTACATAACTTAATATAATTAATATAATTTACATAATTATATAATTTATATATAAATTATATATATTTATATAATTTTATAATTAATTATATAAATTATATAATTTATATAATACATAATTATATAATTTATATAATTTAATTAATATAATTTTTTTGATGTTAGAAACATTGCAGACTTAAATCTGGAAAAACAAGTTTTGTTTTGTTTTTTAAGAACTTCTTTTAAGCTGACTTACAGCAATTTGGTTAAAATATACCTTCCTGAATAAATTGAAATGTTTCTTTCTGCCTACCTAAACCCTCCAGAATTCAGAAACTCTGAATATTCTTCTATATTTAGGCAATATATTTGTATAAGTTCAATAAGAATCTGTTCTCCTTGTGACGGGATGCAACTGAAAATATCCTACCAAAACTTTGATTGCAGCGTCCTATCTGAGAGAGACCTGTGTAGACTCAGCTATGACCAGACAACTTTAAGGAACTAAGGTTGACTTTTGAAGCCAATAAATCCCCTTGGAAATATCAGTCAGATGACTTACAGGATTCCCAGTAGACAAAGTAGTTCCCAACTGCCTTAGAAGCTCAGTTCCTACCAGGTGCAAGAGCCTCAGGGTATATGGGGGACCTTGAAAAGAGAAGAATGTATCCAAATCTATAAGTATTGGGGGTAAATTCTGATGGCAAGTATTTGGCTTGGCTTTTGGTCTTGGAAGGCTATTAAAAAGTTCAGTCTAGAGATTCCTTATGGAAAGTTCCAGCAAAGCAGGTTTTAAAGAGCCTATATAATTAAATTGTGTTTTGCCGGGGCACCTGGTGGCTCAGTGGGTTAAGCCTCTGCCTTCAGCTCGAGTCATGATCTCAGGGTCCTGGGATTGAGCCCCACATCAGGCTCTCTGCTTGGCAAGGAGCCTGCTTCCCCCTCTCTCTCTGCCTGCCTCTCTGCCTACTTGTGATCTCTCTCTGTGTCAAATAAATAAAATCTTAAAAAAAAAAAATAAGAAACTTGAAGGATGAAGGAAGTTCTTCTTCCCCAAAACCTGTAAGCAAGGTATAAGGTGGTTTTTCCAAGGGACTTTATTGACCCTATACAGTCCACCCTAATTCCTAAAAACTGCTTAGTCATATCCAAGTCTATACATACCTCCTCAAAAATGACATTCCAGTCAAAGCCTTGGTAATATAACCAATGTTTTCAATTGTGTCTGGTCATAAGGAGAGCAGATTCTTACTGAACTTATGCAAATAAGTATATTGTCATGAAAATACAAGAATATTCATTTAGAGTTTTTGAATTCTGGAGGGGTCAAGTGGGGAGAAAATGATAAGTGAATTTATTCATGAAGGTATACTTTATCAAATTGCTGTAAGTCAGAAGTAGCTTAAGAGAAAAAGTTTTCTTAAATCTGAGAAATGAAAACTATCAGTAATATTTCAGACAAAAAATTCATAAAAATTATAATTTTTCCTCCTCAGTTCATTTAGTCTCATGTTACTAATTCTTTTTCTCCTTGAATTTGGTTCTTCCACTTGTTCCAGAAATCTTACCTACTTTAGTTTTATGATCTTAGGTTATCACAAACTTGAAATCAGGATTCTTTATAACTGAAGATGAAACATCTTTGCAGAAAAGTTTTGTAAAGCATCTCAATAAAAGCGTAACTATCTATGAATGATAAGACTAAAAATGGCCATAGTTAATGATCTGATTAGAATTCATCACAATGCAATTGATAAAGAAATTTGGTTATTTTGGTGATACAGCCTTCAAGATAGCAACATATCAGGACCTATCCAGATTGCTAGGAATTTTCATACAATTTTTAGAACATTTATTTTAATATACTTATATAAATATAATGGAAGCAGATTTAGTATCACTTATTTAACAATACTTTGCATGTAATTTAACATAACAAATAAGCATTATTATTTCAATATCTCTGTTATGACAAACCAAGTCTTTGAAACATGCAAGCAACCTTCTAGAATATTTCAGTTTTACATTGCCATCAAAAGAATTTGATTTTGGAACATTTATTTTAAAAATTAAAAGGTGTGAACATTTAATTAAATCAGATCACAGATCGTCATGAAAAAATATTTAACCAAAGTAACAGTCAAGGATTCTGAAGACAAAAACAGAAGGGTTAAATAGTTGTGCATAAAAATTAGCTCTTTTAGTATTAAGAAAATTCAGGGTTTTTTTGTTTTTGTTTTTTTCTTTGTTTTGAACAATGAAAGATCTGATAAAGACAAGGTATGGAATCTTTGTTTTCTAGGCAGATTGTGATAAAGGTAAAGAAAAAATTTCATAATTTCCTATAAACTGAAAATAATCTAAAATCTTTTTAACAGAAAAAAAAAATTCTAATTCTGTACCTGTGTACCTTTTTATTAAGTTTCTTAATTCCAGTATAGTTAACATATGGTGTTATATTAGTTTCAGATGTACAATATAGTGATTCAACACTTCCATACAACATCCAGTGCTCATCAAAAGTGGCCTCCTTAATTCCCATCATCTATTTCACCCACCCCCACACCCACCTCCCTTCTGGTAACCACCAATTTGTTCTCTGCACTTAAAAGTTTGTTTCTTGGTTTAGCTCTTTTTTCCCTTTGTTCATTTGTTCTTAAATTCCACATATAAGTAAGATTGTATGGTGTTTGTTTTTCTCTGGCTGACTTATTTCAATTAATATTATACTCTCTGTCTCCATCCATGTCATTGCAAATGCAAGATTACATTCTTCTAATGGTTGAATAATACCCCATTGTATATCTGTACCACATCTTCTTTATCCATTCATCAATTGATAGACACTTGTGCTGTTTCTAATTTGGCTATTTTACATAATGCTGCAGTAAATATAAGGGTGCATTTATCTTTTCGAATAAGTGTTTTTTGTATTCCTTGAGTCAATACCAAGTAGTACAATTACAAGGTCATAGGATAATTCTATTTTTTCCAAATAATACATTATATGTTTTTTAAAATTTTTTACTATGTTAGCACCATACTGTACATCATTAGGTTGGATGTTGTATTCCACAAGTCATTTTTAGGTATAACACCCAATGCTCCATGCAATATGTGCCCTCCTTAATACCCGCCACCAGGCTCAGCCATTCCCCTCACTCCCCTCCCTTCCAAAACCCTCAGTTTGTTTCTCAGAGTCCACAGTCTCTCACAGTTCATCTCCCCCTCCAATTTCCCCCAATTCACTTTTCCTTTCCTTCTCCTAATGTCCTCCATGTTATTCCTTATGTTCTACAAGTTAGTGAAACCATATGATAATTAACTTTGTCTGCTTGACTTATTACACTCAGCATCATCTCCTCCAGTCCTGTCCATGTTGATACAAAAGTTGGGTATTCATCCTTTCTGATGGAGGCATATATGGACCATATCTTCTTTATCTACTTGTCTGTTGAAGAGGATCTTGGCTCTTTCCACTGTTTGGTGATTGTGGCCATTACCGCTATGAACAGTGGGGTACTTCTTTTCACTACATCAGTATCTTTGGGGTAAATACCCAGCAGTGCAATTGCAGGGTCATAGGGTAGCTCTATTTTTAATTTTTTAAGGAATCTCCACACTGTTTTCCAAAGTGGCTGCACCAAGTTGCATTCCCACCAACAGTACGAGTGTCCCCTTTCTTCACTTCCTCTCCAACACTTGTTTACCATCTTATTGATTTTGGCCATTCTAACTGGTGTAAGGTGGTATCTCAATGTGGTTTTTATTTGAATGTCCTGATGGCTAATGATGATGAATATTTTCTCATGTGTCTGTTAGCCATTTGTATATCTTCCTTGGAGAAGTGTCTATTCATGTCTTTTGACCATTTTTTGACGTGATTATCTGTTTTGTGTGTGTTGAGTTTGAAGAGTTCTTTATAGATCTTTGATATCAGCCCTTTGTCTGTAGTGTCACTTGCGAATATCTTCTCCCATTTCTTGGGTTACCTCTTTGTTTTGTTGACTGTTTCCTTTGCTCTGCAGAAGCTTTTTATCTTGATGAAGTCCCCAAAACTTATTTTCACTTTTGTTCCCTTTGCCTTTGGCAACATGTCTTAAATTGCTGTGGCTGATGTCAAAGAGGTTACTGCCTATGTTCTCCTCTAGGATTTTAATAGATTCCTGTCTCATGTTGAGGTCTTTTATACATTTCAAGTTTATTTTTGTGTATGGTACAAGAATAGTTGACTTCATTCTTCTCCATATAGCTGTACAATTTTCCCAGCACCATTTATTGAAGAGACTGTCTTTTTTCTCTATATATTTTTTTTCTGCTTTGTTGAAGATTATTTGACTATAGAGTTGTAAGACCATATCTGGACTCTGCTCTGTTCCACTGGTCTATGTGTCTGGATTTTTATGCCAGTACCATGCTGTCTTGGTGATCACAGCTTTGTAGTAAAGCTTGAAATCAGGCAACGTGATGCCCCCAGCTTTGTTTTTCTTTTTCAATATTTCCTTAGAAATTTGGGGTCTTTTCTGGTTCCATATAAATTTTAGGATTGTTTGATCCAACACTTTGAAAAATGCCGGTGGAATTTTGATCAGTATAGCATTGACAGTATAGATTTCTCTGGCCAGTATAGACATTTTAACAATGTTTATTCTTTTGACTCATGAGCATGGAATGCTTTTCCATCTTTTTGTTTCTTCTTCGATTTCTTTCGTGAGGATTCTGTAGTTCCCCAAGTACAGATCCTTTTCCTCTTTGGTTAGATTTATTCCAAGGCATCTTATGATTCTTGGTGCTACAGCAAATGGAATCGATTTTCTCATATCTCTTTCTATATTTTCATTGTTAGCGTATAAGAAAGCAACTGATTTCTGTGCATTGGTTTTGTATCCTGCCACATTACTGAATTGCTGTATGAGTTCTAGTAGTTTTGGTGTGGAGTTGTTTGGGTTTTCCATACAAAGTATCATGTCATCTGCGAAGAGAGAGAGTTTGAATTCTTCTTTGCCAACTTGAATACATTTTATTTCTTTTTGTTGTCTGATTGCTATTGTAGGACATCTAATACTATGTCAAACAGTAGTGGCAAGAGTGAGCATCCTTTTCATGTTCCTGATCTCAAAGGGAAGGCTGTGAACTTTCCCCATTGAGAATGATATGCGCTATGGGTTTTTCATAGATAGATTTTATGAAGGTGAGGAATGTTCCCTCTATCCCTATGCTTTGAAGATTCTTAATCAGGAATGGATGCTGTATCTTGTCAAATGCTTTTTCTGCACCAATTGAGAGGACCATGTCGTTCTTCTCTCTTCTCTTACTGGTTTGTTCTATCACACTGATTGATTTGCAAATGTTGGACCACCCTTGTATTCCATGGATAAATCCCACCTGGTCATGGAGGATAATCTTTTTAATGTACTGTTGGATCCTATTAGCTAAGATCTTGTTGAGAATCTTGGCATCCATATTCATCAGGGATATTGGTCTGAAATTCTTCTTTTTGACAGGGTCTTTGCCTGGTTTGGGGATCAGGGTAATGCTGGCTTCATAGAAAGAGTCTGGAAGTTTTCCTTCTGTTTCTATTTTTTTGAAACAGCTTCAGAAGAATAGGTGTTATTTCTTCTTTGAATGTTTGGTAGAATTCCCCAGGGAATCTGTCAGGTCCTGGGCTCTTGTTTTTTGGGAGGTTTTTGATCACTGCTTCAAACTTGTTACTAGATATTGGTCTATTCAGGGTGTCAATTTCTTCCTGTTTCAGTCTTGGGAGTTTATAGGTTTCCAGGAATGCATTCATTTCTTCTAGGTTGCTTAACTTATTGGCATATAACTGTTGATAATAATTCCCAATGACTGTTTCTATTTCCTTGGTGTTAGTCATGATCTCTCCCCTTTCATTCATAATTTTATTAATTTAGGTCCTCTCTCTTTTCTTTTGGATTAATTTGACCAGTGGTTTATCAATCTTAATTCTTTCAGAAAACCAGCTTCTAGTTTTGTTGATGTGCTCTACTATATCTCTAGTTTCTAACTCTTTGATCTCTGCCTAATCTTTATTATTTCCCTTCTATGCATGGGGTTGCCTTAATTTGTTGTTGGTTTTCCAGTTCTTTAAGGTATAAAGAGAGTTGGTGTATTCTTGATTTTTCACGTTTTTTGAGTGAGGCTTGGATGGCTATGTATTTCCCCCTTAGGACCACCTTTGACATATCCCATAGGTTTTATGCTGATGTGTCTTTATTCTCATTGGTGTCCATGAATTGTTTAAGTTCTTCTTTGATTTCCTGGTTGATCCAAATATTCTTGAGCAGGATGGTCTCTATCTTCCAAGTGTTGGTATTCCTTCCAAACTTTTTCTTGTGGTTGAGTTCCAGTTTCAAAGCATTGTGATCTGAGAATACGCAGGGAATAATCTCAGTCTTTTGGTATTGGTTGAGCCCTAATTTGTGACCCAGTATGTGGTCTGTTCTGGAGAAAGTTCCATGTGCACTCAAGCAGAAAGAGTATTCTGTTGTTTTAGGTTGAAATGTTCTGTATACACCTACGAGGTCCATCTGGTCCAATGTGTCATTCAAAGCTCTTGTTTCTTTATTGATTTTCTGCCTAGATGATCTATTACTGAGAGTGGCATGTTAAGATCCCCTACATTTAATGCATTCATATCAATATGATTCTTTATTTTGATTAACAGTTGGCTTATGTAGTTGGCTGCTCCCATATTGGGGGCATAAATATTTACAATTGTTAGAACTTCTTAGTGGATAGACCCTTTAAGAATTATGTAGTATCCTTCTGTATCTCTGACTACAGTTTTCAGCTTGAAATCTAATTTATCTGATAGAATCACTACCCCAGCTTTCTCTTCAGGCCTGTTGGCATGAAAGATGGTTCTCCATCCTTTCACTTTCAGTCTGGATGTATCTTTAGGTTCAAAATGTGTCTCTTGTAGGCAGCATATGGATGAGTCCTGTCATTTTATCCAGTCTGCAACCCTGTGCTGCTTTATGGGAGCATTTAGGTCATTCACGTTGAGAGTGATTATTGAAAGATAAGTTTTTATTGACATCATGTTGCCTGTGAAGTCCTTGTTTCTATAGATTGTCTCTGTAAATTTCTGTTCTATGACACTCTTGGGTTGGTTCTTTCTTTTATAGAACCACCCTCCCCCTTAATATTTCTTGTAGTGCTAGCTTGGTGATCACATACTCTTTTAAATCTTGCTGGTCTTGGAAGCTCTTTCTCTATCCATTTTGAATGTCAGCCTTGCTGATAAGGTATTCTTGGCTGCATGTTCTCATTTAGTTCCCTGAATATGTCTTGCTAGCCCTTTCTGGCTTGCCAGGTTTCTGTGGACAGGTCTGACATTATTCTGATGGTCCTTCTTTTGTACATAAGGAATCTCTTCTCTCTAGCTTTCTGTCTGAAATTAAGACTTTCTGTCTGAAATTATGATTTGTGAATTTCACAATTAAATGTCTGGAGGTCTTTCTAGACATGTGGATCTTGGGTGGTGTCCTTTCCACCTCTAGGACATGAACACTTGTTCCATTCCCCCAGATTAAGGAAATTTTCATCCAAAATTTGTTCAGCTATATCTTCTAGTCTTCTCTCTTTCTCTACCCCCTCAGGGATCCCAGTAATTCTGACGTTGGAACATTTCATGGCATCATTTATTTCCCTAATTCTGTTTTCATAGATTCTAAGCTGTTTGTTCCAGGCCTCCTCCTGATCCTTCTTTCCTATCAGTTTGTCCTCTAGATCACTAATTAAATCTTCTGCCTTGGTTACCCTAGCTGTTAGAGTATTTAGATTATATTGGATCTCATTGATAGCAATTTTTAATACTGCCAGATCAGCCCTCACTTCTGCCCTTAGATATTCTATGTTGCCACTAATGGTCTTCTCTAACCTAGCCATTGCCTGCATAATTGTTACCCTAAATTCCCTTTCCAACATACAGTTTATGTCCATATCCAATAGTTCTGTGGCAGAGGGCACAGTCTTTGAATTTTTCCTCTGTTGGGTGTTCCTCCTCCTAGTCATTCTGCTGAGGGGTGGTTGAGGGGATGTGTAGCTGAATATATCAACCATGATCCAGGCAAGTTTCACCCTGATTTGTCTTTGGGTAAAAGTTTTTCTACTAGATTGCAGAATAGAGGAGAAATTCACTCTCACTTTATAGTTCACCTCTATTTCCTCTCAAAAGACATTTTGGTATGGGATATGATGCCAATTACAGCCACATTAGAAGCAGGTATATCCATGCCACGATGCTGGCATGCTGCATTTGAGCCCTGCTGGCAGCTGGCAGTAAAACCTGGGAATTAACCCTGCTCAGGTAATTCTATTTTTAATTTTGAGGGGCCTCCATACTCTTTCCCACAGAGGCTGTACCAGTTTGCATCCCACCAAGAGTGCACAGGGGTTTCTTTTTCTCCCTTGCCTAAACTTGTTTGTGCTGTTAATTTTAACCATTCTGACAGGTGTGAGTGATATCTCGTGATTTTGACTTGCATTTCAGTGATGATGAATGATGTTGAGCATCTGTTCATGTGTCTGTTGGCCATCTGTATGTCTTTAGAGAAATGACTGTTCATGTTATCTTCCCTTTTCTAAATTGGATAATTTGTTTTTTGAGTGTGGTTGAGTGACTTTATATAAGAGTTCCTTATAAGGTACCTGGATGGCTCAGTGGGTTAAGGCCTCCGCCTTCGGCTCAGGTCATGATTTCAGGGTCCTGGGATGGAGTCCTGCATCGGGCTGTCTGCCTGCCTCTCTACCCACTTGTGATCTCTGTCTGCCAAATAAATAAATAAAATCTTTAAAAAAAAAAAAAGAGTTCCTTATATATTTAGGATACTAACCCTTCATCAGATATGCCATGTACAAATGGCTTCTCACATTCAGTAGGTTGTCTTTTTAGTTTTGTTGACTGTTTCTCTCACTGTGAAGTCTTTTATTTTGATGTGATCCCAATAGCTTATTTTTGCATTTATTCCCTTGTCTCAGGAGATGTATCTAGAAAAGTGTTGCTGTGGCTGATGTCAATGAAATTACTGCCTGTGCTTTTTTTCTAAGATTGTTAATGGCTTCAGGTCTCATGTTAAGTCTCTAATCCATTTTAAGTTTTTGTGTATGATGTAAGAAAGTGGTGCAGTTTCATTCTTTTGTATGTAGCTGTCCAGTTTTCCCAACACCATTTGTGAAGAGACCATATTTTCCCCATTGCATATATTTGCCTCTTTTATTGAATATTAACTGACCATATAATTGTGGGTTTATTTCTGGGCTTTCTATCCTGTTCTATTAATCTCTGTGTCTATTTTTGTGCTAGTACCATATTGTTTTGATTACTACAGCATTGTACTATCACTTGAAATCTGGAATTGTGATACTTTCAGCTTTGTTTTTCTTTTTCACGATTGTTTTGGCTATCTGGAGCCATTAGTGTTTCCATACAAATTTTAGGATTATTCTAGTTCTGTAAAAAATAAACAAGCAAACAAAAAACACCAAAACTATTGTCTTTTGTTAGGGATTGTATTTTAAATCTGTAGATTGCTTTCAGTAGCATGAACATTTCAACAATATTGATTCTTCCAGTCCATGAACATGGAATATCTTTCGATTTGTTTGTGTCATCTTCAGTTTCTCTCAGTATTTACAGTGTTCAGAATATAGGTCTTTCACCTCCTTGGTTAAGTTTATTCCTAGGTATTTTAATATTTTTGGTGTAATTATAAACAGGATTGCTTCCTTAATTTCTGTTGCTCCATTATTAGTGGATAGAAATGCAATAATTTTCTATACATTGATTTTGTATCCTGTGACCTTAATCATTTATCAGTTTTAATAGTTTTTGGTGGAGTCTTTAGGGTTTTCTATATATACTATTATGTTGTCTGCAAATAGTGAATGTTTTACTTCTTCTTTACCAATTTGAAGCCTTTTATTTCTTGTTTGTTTGTTTTTTTATTTTTAACATACAGTGTATTAGTTTTTTCAGGGGTACATGTCTGTGATTCATCAGTCTTACACAACACACAGCGCTCACCACAACACATACCCTCTCCAATGTCCATCACCCAGCCATCCCACCTCCCACCCCTCCAGCATCCCTCAGTTTGTTTCCTGAGATTAAGAGTCTCTTAGAGTTTGTCTCCCTCTCTGGTTTCATCTTGTTTCATTGCCTTTTATTTCTTTTTGTTTGCTGATTTTTATGCAGTATTCCCTTGAATGAAGATTGTCTTGTTCCTGTCCTTAGGGGAAAAACACTTAGTATTTCACCATTGAGTATGATATTAGCTGTGAGTTTTTCATATATGGCCTTTACTAGGTTGATGTATGTTCCCTCTAGGCCTACTTTGTTGAGGGCTTTTACAGGGAATGGATATTGTATTTTGTGAAATGCTTTTTCTGCCTCTATTGAAATGATCATAAGGAACTCATCCTTTCTCTTATTTATGTGATGTTTCATGTTGATTGATTTGTGAATAATTAACAACCCTTGCATCCTGGGAATAAATTCCACTTAATCGTGGTGAATGACTTGTTTAATATATTGTAGGATTCAATTGGTTCATAATTTGTAGAGAATTTTTGCATCTATGTAATTCTCTTTTTTGTGATGTATTTATCTCGTTTTGGTATCAGGGTAAAGCTAGTCTCATACAATGAATTTGGAAGTTTTATCTCCTTTTCTATTTTTTTTGAATAGTTTGATAAGAATAAGTATTCACTTTTTAAAATGTTTGGTAGAATTCACCTGTGAAGCTATCTGTTCCTGGAATTTTGTTTGTTGGGAGTTTTTTGATTATTGATTCAATTTCATTAGTGATAATCTGTCCAAATTTTTAAATTTCTTCCCGCTTCAGTTTTGGTAAGTTATACATTTCTAGGAATTTATCCACTTATTCTAGGTTGTCCAATTTGTTGGCATATAGTTTTTTTTATAATATTCTCTTATACTTGTTTGTGTTTCTGTGGTTTGGTTATTTCTACTCTTTCAGCTCTGACTTTGTTTTTTACATCTCCTCCCACCCCACCCTACCCCTCTTTTGATGAGTCTGGCTGGAGCTTTATTAATATCATTAATTTTTCAAAGAACCAGCTCCTGGTTTAATTGATCTGTCCTGTGTTTCTTTAGTTTCTCTTTCACTTATTTCTGATCTAATCTTTATTATTTCCTTCCTTCTACTGATTTTTGGGTTTTCTTTGTTGTTCTTTTTGTAGCTTCTTTAGGTGTAAAGTTCTTCTTTCTTCTTTAGGTGTAAGGTTAAGTTGTTTATTTGTAGTTGTTCTTCTTGAGGTAGGCTTGTATTGCTATAAATTTCCCTCTTAGAACTGCTTTTGCTGCATCCCAAAGTTTTGGGGCCCTTGTGTTTTTATTTTCTTTTGTTTCCATGTATTTTGTTATTTCTTGTTTGATTTCTTAGTTGACTCCTTCATTGTTTAGTAGAATATTATTTAACCTCCATGTGTTTGTGCTCTTTCTAGATTTTTTTCTTGTGGTTGATTTCTAGTTTCATAACACTGGGGTCAGAAAAGATGCATGAATGACAACAGTCTTTTTGAATTTGTTGACACTTGTTTTGTAGACTAATACATGATCTATTCTGGAGAATATTCTATGTGCACTTGAGAAGAATGTATATTCTACTATATTTGTTAAATCCATCTGTTCCAGTGTGTCTTTAAAAGCACTGTTTCTTTTTTAAAAAATTGTTATTTAAAATCTAGTTAGTTAACATACACTGCATGATTGGTTTCAGGAGTAGAGCTTAGTGATCCATCACTTACATACAACACCTTGTGCTTATCCTAACAAATGCCTTACTTAACACCCATCACCCATCTAGCCCATCCCCTATCCACCTCTTTCTATTAACCATCAGTTTGTTTTCTGTTGTTAAGAGTCTCTTATGGTTTGTTTCCCTCTCCTTTTTTTTGCCCATTCCATGTGTTCATCTGTTTTGTGTCAAATTCCAGAGATGAATGAAATCTTATGGTATTTATCCTTCTGACTTTTTTTGCTTAACTTAAAATACTCTAGCTCCATTCACATTGTTGCAAATGGCAAGGTTTCTTTCTTTTTGATGGGCGAGTAATATTCCTGTGTGTCTGTGTACCACTTCTTGATCCATTCATCAGTTGATGGACATTTCGGAAAGCCATTGTTTCCTTGTTAATTTTCTGTCTGGATGATCTCTCCATCAATGTAAATGGGGTATTAAAGTCCCCTACTATTACTCTATTAACATCAGTTATTTCCTTTGTGTTCATTATTAACTGCTTTAAATATTTCCGTGCTCCCATGTTGGGTACATAAAGATTTAAAACTGTTACATCTCTTTGTTGGATTGTCCTCTTTATTAGTAGATATTGTCCTTCTTTGTCTCTTGTTACAATCTTTATTTTAAAGTCTATTTTGTCTAAGTATTGCTACTCTGCTTTTTTTTTTTTTTTTTTTTACATATATTTGAATGGTCGATATTTCTCTATCCCCTCACTTTTGATCTGCATATGTCTTTAGGTGTGAAATGAGTCTTTTGTAGTCAGCATCTAGATTGGTCTTGTTTTTTTATCCATTCCATTACCCTATGACTTTTGATAGAAGCCTTTAGTCCATTTGCATTGAAAGTAATAATTGATAAGAATTTGTTTATTGCAATTTTGTTACTTGTTCTACAGTTTTCATACTTTATCTCCATTCCTTTCTCCTCTTGCTCTCTTCTCTCATGATTAGTTGACTTTCTTTAGTGACATACCTTGATTTCTTTTTCTTAATTTTTTGTGTATCTATTACTGGTTTTAGGTTTGTAGTTATCATTTGGTTTGTATGTAACATCCTGGGTATATAGCAGTCTAGATTAAGTTGATGGTCACTTTAAGTTTGAGCCCACTCTTTCTCCTCCCCGTGTTTTATGTGTGGGGGGGGCGGGGGGGTGGGTGGGTGTGGGTGTGTTTATAGTGTCATACTTACACCCTTTATTTTGTGAGTCCCTTGACTGATTTTTACAGATAGACATATGCTTCCTATTTTCCTTACTCTTGCTTATAGTCTTTCCTTTCCACTCTGAGTCCCCCTTAATATTTCTTATAAGACTGGTTTAGTGGTGATGAATTCCTTTAACTTTTGTTTGGGAAACTCTTTATCTCTCCTTATATTCTGAATGATAGCCTTGCTAGATAGAATATTCTTGGTTATGGATTTTTGTTTTGTTTTTCATTGTTGTTGTTTTCTTTCATCCTTTGAATATATCATGTCATTCTCTTCTGGGCTGCAAAGTTTTTGCTGAAAAATCAGCTGATTGCCTTATGGGGTTTCCCCCTGTATGTAACTGTTTTCTCTTGTTGCTTTAAAATTCTCTTTTGCTAGGTTTTGCCATCTTAATTACTATATGTCTTGGTATGGACCTCCTTGGATTGTTGGAGGCTCTCTGTGCCTCCTGGATCTGGATTTCTGTGTCCTTCCCCAGGTTTGAGAAGTTTTCAACTATTAATTCTTCAAATAAAGATTCTGCCTCCTTTTCTTCCTCTTCTCCTTCTGGGATGTCTGTAATGTACTTGATGGTATCACTGAGTTCCCTGAGCCTTTTCTCATCTTGCATATTTTTTCCTCTCTTACTTGCTCAGCTTGATTACTTCCCATTACTTTGTCCTCCAGGTCACTGATTCGTTCTTCCACTTTGTCTAGTCTACTACTTAATACATATAGTGTATTTTTTTTCATTTATTGTATTTTTCATCTGATTAGTTCTTTTTTATCTCATTGTTAGGTGTCTCACTGATGTCCTCTGCTCTCTCACGTCCAGTTGAATGTCTTTATGATCATTACTTTAAATTCACTATCAAGCCTATTATGTATCTCCATTTCCCTTAGATCTCTTGCTTTGCTTTTGCCTTGTTCTTTCATTTGGGTCACATTCCTGTCTCCTCATTTTGTCTAAATCTAAGTCTGTTTCTTTGTGTTACAAAAACAATGTCTCCTGCTCCTGAAAGTGATGCCCTTATGAAAAAGCATTCCTACAGTGCCCTGCCAAGCAGTGTTCCCTGTTCACCAGAACCTGGTATTTCAGGAATGTCTCCTGTATGTGAACTGTATACCCTGCTCTTGTGGCTGAGCAACTTTTTCCTTTAGCCCAGTCATCTATGGTGGGGTTCTCTTTTGTTTATTTAAGTAATCTTTAGAGCCAACATGGACCTTGAACTTGTGACCCTGAGATCAAGAGTCACAAGCTCTACTGACTGAGCCAGCCAGGCAACCACTCAGTGGGTGTCTTTGCCTGTTGTGGGCAGTATTTTTTCCCTGTGGTGTTGGTGGGCTAGTCTGGGGACATCTTGGGCTTTGGCTGAGCCAGACTTAGGCATTTTCTAGAGATGCAGTAGCATAGAACTCCAGAGTACTTTCCCTGTGTTGTTTCCTGAGAAGCTTTTTTTGGCTAGTGGGGCCTGCATTCAAACCAATTGTCTACCTCCAGCCCAGTGCTGGAGCCTCTGACTGGTGTGTGTGGTTATCTTTCCCTGTCTCTGGGGTGGGAATCACTCCAAAGTGATTGGCCACTGTAGGGGCTACTTAAACACTGCTAGGTCTGTGGCACTACCCTGTTTGGGCTCTGGCCTAGGGGGTACTGAAAGAGATGGGCCTGCTGAAGCTCAGCACATGACAGAAGTGTTGGGGGGTAGTGTGGCAGTGGTAGTGCTATGAAGGTAAGTAGTTAGTCCCGCAGGTGGCCATGTGTTTACTTTGGGTGGCGAGGAAGGGAAATGGCTTCTGCCGGTTCCTTTGCTCCTGGAGAAGTTCCTCAAGGATTTCTGTCCAAATAAATCTCCTTCTCATATGCCCTAGATGGGGACTCCTTTTCCTCTCACACACCTGCTCTCCCAAAGCCAAACCCACTGATTTTTTTTTTTAATTCCAGGTTTTAAGTACTACTGTTTTTAAGAAATGAAATTCAGCTCCCCTGGTCTCAAAGCCATGTTATGGGGATTCATCTTTGCCATGCAGTCTCCCCAGTGTGGAGGTCTATTTCTCTCTCTTCTCCATGTGGCAGAGTCCCTCCCTCTTTTTGGAGATCCCCACGTGCTTATTTAATTTCTGATCATTTCTCTACCCTTCCTACCCTCTTTGATGTGATTTCTTCTCTATAGCTAGTTGTGGGATTTGTTCCTCTAGTGTTTGAGTTGTATAGTTGTATATGTGGGAAGGTGAGGCTAGGTTTCTCCTACTCTGCCATGTTCCCCAGAAATTGTACCAGTGTATTTTTAATATTAAAATTCATTCTTAAACAAATTTACTTAAATCTTAGTACTGACTATGTATAAAATTTAATTCCAAAAGTTCCTTTTCTATAAGCATTCTACAACTTTTCTTTTTTACATTCAGATTTTGTCCTATATTTTCTCTAGCCTCACTGTAGGACAAAAAAAATGGTTTTTTCCCTCAACAAAAATATATTTCCATTCCTTGTAATTTATTTTTAACAAAAGCATACATCTTTTCTTGCATACAGAGTTGTTCCCATATTATTTTTAGCAGCTTTAACCTCATATATTAATTAGAATTTTTAATTCTTTGAAGCTTTAACTTCTAGGAAAATGAATAGTAGTAACTGTGTAGTGTCTGTTTCAGCAGCATTTTTTGGACTAGCAAATTTATGAATATATTTCATAACTTTAAGAATCATGCTACTTCATAGTACAATCTTTTTAATAACAAACAAAACATGTTTACATATGGGCCCAAATTTATTTTTGGTTTTTCTGTAGTAAGCCAAAGGTAGGTAAACCTACATTAATACTTAAGGTTTATTATTTATCTTATTTGGTAGTGACCTAGATATTCAATGAATTCAACCTAATTCAGCCTAATTCATCACTTGGCAAAATTTCAGCATTTTAGGTTACCAAAACAATTTGGGAAAGCTGTTTTAAAATTTTACCAAGGGGCACATGGGTGGCTCAGTTGTTTAAGTGTGTGACTCTTGAATTTGGCCCACGTCACGATCTCAAGATCATGGAATCAAGCCCCACACTGGGCGTGGCACATGCTTAAGAGTCTCTCACTCTCTCCCTTTACACCTCCCTCCCTCCCCACCCCATATGTGCTACATACTTTTATGCTCTCTCTCTCTCTCTAAAAAAAAAAAAATTACCTAAAAACTTGTTTCTTGTTATATCTGTTTGATGTACTGTTCTTAACAATTATGCTTAGATTATCCAAAAAAACTTTGAGACATCAAAGCCAATCATCTTCCCATGTTAATATTTCTTTTAAACATTTTGTAATAGATATAATAGTAACTTTAAACCCAGACAAAATAAAGTTTTTAATTTTGAGGCTGATAACTTTGAATACATATCTATTTTAATTAAACAACATTAAATTAGTTTTAATATTGAATAATTTTTCAGAGCACATGAACTTGAAAAACATTTGGGTTAGTTTCTTTCTGAGAGTTTTAGAATGCTGATCCTTATTAGAGCTTGCCTTTAAGTCAACTGTAAACAACACTTGTATAAATTAATTTTAATACTATCCAGAGGTAGAGAAAATATTACATTTATAACATATGTATGGGCATACATTTGAACACACAGACCAAACACTTATGCCCTTTGTTTTTACTAATATTTGTCAAGAGGGAGTTATAGATCTGATTTCCAAATATCTTCCTTTTTTCTGATTTAAAAAAAAAAAGTCCAGGGGCTCAGTCATTGGTGGCTGACATGCTCAGGTCATGGTCCTGGGGTCCTAAAATTGAGCCCTGCTTTGGGCTCCCTGCTCAGTGGGAAGTCTGCTTCTCCCTCTCTCTCTCTCTCTGCCTACTTGTGATCTCTGTCTGTCAAATAAATAAATAAAATCTTAAAAAAAAAAAAAGGGTCCATATTTCAAAGAATGGCTCTTAGGTTCCAGAGAAGGTAGAGGTAGAAAATTTGCATTGTAAAGGCATAAGGACTCTATATGAGGTGGGGTTTTTTTTTGTTTTTTGGTTTTGGGTTTTTTTTTTTTTTCCAGGGGATTGTTTTGGGACATAATGCCTTCTAATCAGAGGTGCTAGAGCCTGGGAATAAGAACATGTCTAGCAGTTTGTATTTTTAAAAGGCCTCTTCCTTTGTCCCCTTTTTTCCTTTAGTCTGGGTGATTGTAGACTATTTATATTTCAAAAACATGAAAGAATATATAGCTGTAGGCAATAGAAAAAAATGCAAGTTATTTTTTAAGAGATTTGATATAATTGCTATTAAAAATTTTCCCTTAATTATAAGATAATTTTGTTCTAATATCCTGATCTTTTTGTAATATCTATAAGCATTTTGAAAAGGGGAGGTTGTGAGATTAGTGAAGATAGGTAGGCTTAGATTTGTTTTCAGAGTTAGAATTCTGGTTTTGCTGAGATTTGCAAAACAACGTCTTTTTGGGTAATTTTTTCCCAAAGAACTTTAATTGTATTTTTGTAATTTTGTAATTTATAATTTTATAATTTGAATGTAATTCAAAATTACATGTTGAGTGTTAAGGAATTGATTTTTTTTTTCCTTTGGTGTAAGTGTAACTTTATTTTCTTTACAGTGTTATACTAGTTTCAGGTGTACAGTATAATGATTCAATAATTCCATACATCACCTAGGGCTCATCACAAGTATACTCTTTAATTCCCATCACCTATTTAACTCATCCCCTACTCCTTCCCCTCTGGTAACCATCACTTTTTTCTTTATAATTAAGAGTCTGTTTGTTGGTTCATGTCTCTGTTGCTCTTTTTTCTCTTTTACTCATTTGTTTCTTAAATTCCACATGGGAGTGGAATCATGGTATTTGTCTTTCTCTGACTTACTTTACTTAGCATAATACTCTCTAACTCCACCCATGTTGTTGCAAACAGAGTTCATTCCTTTTTTGTAGCTGAATAATATTTCATTGTATATCACTTCTTATTCATCTATCAATGGATATTGGGCTGCATTCATATCATGACTATTGTAAATATTGTTACTGTAAACATAGGGGTGCATACATTTCTTTAAATTAGTGTTTTTGTATTCTTTGGGTAAATACCTAGTAGCTCAATTGCTGGATGGTAGGATAGTTCTACTTTTAACTTTTTAGGAACCTCCATAGTGTTTTCCAGAGTGGCTTTAGCAATTCATATTACCACCAAGAGTGTGTAAGTGTTTCTTTTTCTCCATATCCTCAACAACACATGTTGTATCTTGAGGTTTGTTGTTGTTGTTGTTTTGGCTTGGTTTTTTTCTTTGTTTTTTTGCCATTCTGACAGGAGTGAGGTGATATCTCATTGTAGTTTTGATTTGCATTTCTCTGGTGGTAAGAGAGATGACCATCTTTTCATGTGTCATCCTTTTGTAGATCTCCTTTGGAGAAATGTATGTTCATGTCTTCTTCCTATTTTTTAATTGTATTACTTGTTAGCAGCTGTTAAATTGTGTAAGTTCTTTATATATTTTTGAAACCTTTTATTGAATATGTCATTTACAAATATCTTCTCCCACTCTATAGGTTGCCTTTTAGTTTTACTGATTGTCTACTTCACTATGCAGAAGGTTTTTATTTTGATGCAGTCCCAATAGTTGATTTTTGCATTTTTATTTCCCTTGCTTCAGAAGACCTCTCTAGAAAAAATTGCTATGACCAATGTCAAAAAGGATTCTGCCTGTATTCTTTTTTAGAATTTTTATAGTTTCAGGTCTCACATTTATGTTTTTAATTTATTTGAATTTGTTTTTGTGTATGGTGTAATAATGCAAGTCCAGTTTCTTTCTTTTGCATGCTGCTATCCAGTTTCCCCAACACCAAATACCATTTGTTGAAGAGACTGTCCTTTTTTCCATTGGATAGTCTTTCCTGCTTTGTCAAAGATCAATTGACCATATTGTTGTAGGCTTATTTCTGGATTTTCTATTCCATTCTATTGATCCATGTCTGTTTTTGTGCCAGTACTGTACTGTTTTAATTACCACATATTTATAATATAACTCAAGTCTGGAACTGTGATGCCTCCAGCTTTGATTTTTTTTTTTAATTTTTAATTTTTTGTTAACATATAATGTATTATTAGCTCCAGGGGTACAGGTCTGTGAATCACCAGGTTTACAGTCCAGCTTTGCCTTTCTTTTTCAAAATTGATTCGGCTCTTTGGGCTCTTTTGTGGTTTCATACAAATTTGAGAATTGTTTGTTTTAGTTCTGAGAAAAATGCTATTGGTGTTTCCATGGGGATTGCATTAAATGTGTAGATTACTTTGGGTAGTATAGACATTTCAACAATACTTGTTCTTCCAATCCACAAGCGTGGAATATCTCCATTTCTTTCTGTCATCTTCAATTTCTCTCACCAGTGTTTATTATAGTTTTCAGAGTTAGGTTTATTCCTAGGTATTATATTCTTTTTGGTGCTGTTCTGAATGAGACCATTTCCTTAATTTCTTTTTCTGCTGCATCATTATTACTGTATAGAAATGTGACAATTTTCTGTACATTGGTTTTGTATCCTTCACCTTGCTGAATTCATTTATTAGTTCTGGTACTTTTTTTGATGGTGTCTTTAGGTTTTCCTGTATATATATTATGTCACCTGCAAATAGTGAAAGTTGTATTTCTTCCTTAACCATTTGGATATCTTTTATTTCTTTTTTGGATATCTTTTATTTCTTTTTGTTATCTGATTGCTGGGGCTAGGTCTTCTAGTACTACGTTGAATAAAAATGGTGAGAGTGCATATCTTTGTCTTTTTCCTGATCTTAGAAGAAAAGTTCTCTTTCCCCATTGAGTATGATGTCAGCTTTGGGTTTTTCACATATGGCCTTTATTAGGTTGATGTATGTTCCTTCAAAACCTACTTTGTTGAGGATTTTTATCGTGAATGGATGTTGTACCTTGTCAAATGCTTTTTATGTCTCTATTGAAATGATTGTAGGGATCTCATCCTTTCTCTTATTTATTAAAAATGTTTATTTTTTATTAACATATAACGTATTATTAGTCCCAGGGGTACAGGTCTGTGAATCGCCAGGTTTACACACTTCATAGCACATACCTTCCCCAATGTCCATAACCCCACCACCCTCTCCTTACCCGCCTCCCCCCGGCAACCCTCAGTTTGTTTTGTGAGATTAAGAGTCTTTTATAGTTTGTCTCCCTCCCAATCCCATCTTGTTTCATTTATGCTTTTCCTACCCCCAATCCCCTCACATTGCATTTCCCCTTCCTCATATCAGGGAGATCATATGATAGTTGCCTTTCTCTGATTGACTTATTTTGCTAAGCATAATACCCTCTAGTTCCATCCATGTCATCACAAATGGCAAGATTTCATTTCTTTTGATGCCTGCATAGTATTCCATTGTGTGTGTGTGTGTGTGTATGTATGTATGTATGTATGTATGTGTGTGTGTGTATATATATATATATATATATATATATATATATACCACTTCTTCTGAATCCATTCATCTGTTGATGGACATCTAGGTTCTTTCCATAACTTGGCTATTGTGGACATTGCTGCTATAAACATTTGGGTGCACCTGCCCCTTTGGATCACTACGTTTGTACCTTTAGGGTAAATACTCAGTAGTGCAATTGCTGGGTCGTAGGGTAGCTCTATTTTCAACTTTTTGAGGAACCTCCATGCTGTTTTCCAGAGTGGTTGCACCAGCTTGCATTCCCACCAACAGTGTAGGAGGGTTCTCTTTTCTACGCATCCTCACCAGCATCTGTCATTTCCTGACCTGTTAATTTTAGCCATTCTGACTGGTGTGAGGTAGTATCTCATTGTGGTTTTGATTTTAATTTCCCTGATGCTGAGAGATGTGGAACACTTTTCATGTGTCTGTTGGCCATCTGGATGTCTTCTTTGCAGAAATGTCTGTTCATGTCCTCTGCCCATTTCTTGATTGGATTATTTGTTCTTTGGGTGTTGAGTTTGATAAGTTCTTTATAGATTTTGGATACTAGCCCTTTATCTGATATGTCGTTTGCAAATATCTTCTCCCATTCTGTCAGTTGTCTTTTGGTTTTGTTCACTGTTTCCTTTGCTGTGCAAAAGCTTTTGATCTTGATGAAATCCCAATAGTTCATTTTTTCTCTTGCTTCCCTTGCCTTTGGCGTTGTTCCTAGGAAGAAGTTGCTGCAGCTGAGGTCGAAGACGTTGCTGCCTGTGTTCTCCTCAAGGATTTTGATGGATGCCTTTCTCACGTTGAGGTCCTTCATCCATTTTGAGTCTATTTTCGTGTGTGGTGTAAGGAAATGGTCCAATTTCATTTTTCTGCATGTGGCTGTCCAATTTTCCCAACACCATTTGTTGAAGAGACTGTCTTTTTTCCATTGGATATTATTTCCTGCTTTGTTGAAGGTTGGTTGACCATAGATTTGAGGGTCTGTTTCTGGGCTCTCTATTCTGTTGCATTGATCTCTGTGTCTCTGTGCCAGTACCATACTGTCTTGATGATGACAGCTTTGTAATAGAGCTTGAAGTCTGGAATTGTGATACCACCAACTTTGGCTTTCTTTTTCAATATTCCTCTGGCTATTTGGGGTCTTTTTTGGTTCCATATAATTTTAGGATTATTTGTTCCTTTTTTAAAAAAAAAATGGATGGGATTTTGATAGGGATTGCATTAAATGTGTAGATTGCTTTAGGTAGCATAGACACTTTCACAGTATTTGTTCTTCCAATCCATGAGCATGGAACATTTTTCCATTTCTTTGTGTCTTCCTCAATTTCTTTCATGAGTAGAGTTTTCTGAGTACAGATTCTTTGCCTCTTTGGTTAGGATTATTCCTAGGTATCTTATGGTTTTGGGTGCAATTGTAAATGGGATTGACTCCTTAATTTCACTTTCTTCTGTCTTGTTGTTGGTATAAAGAAATGCAACTGATATCTGCACATTGATTTTATATCCTGACACTTACTGAATTCCTGTACAAGTTCTAGCAGATTTAGAGTGGAGTCTTTTGTTTTTTCCACATATAGTATCATATCATTTGCAAAGAGTGATAGTTTGACTTCTTCTTTGCTGACTTGGATACTTTTAATGTCTTTTTCTTGTGTGATTACTGAGGCTAGGCCTTCTAGTAGTATGTTGAATAGCAGTGGTGATAATGGACATCCCTGCCATGTTCCTGACCTTAGTGGAAAAGCTCTGTTTTTGTCCATTGAGAATGATATTTGTGGTGGGTTTTTCATAGACGGCTTTGATGATATTGAGGTATGTATTCTCTATCCCTACACTTTGAAGAGTTTTGATCAGGCAGGGATGCTGTACATTGTCAAATGCTTTTTTAGCATCTATTGAGAATATCATATGGTTCTTGTTCTTTCTTTTTTTAATGTATTGTATCACATTGATTGATTTGCGGATGTTAAACCAAACTTGGAGCCCTAGAATAAATCCCACTTGGTCATGGTGAATAATCCTTTTAATGTACTGTTGGATCCTATTGGCTAGTATTTTGGTGAGAATTTTCACATCTGTGTTCATCAAGGATATTGGTCTGTAATTCTTAACCAACTGAGCCACCCAGGTGTCCCTGGTCTGTAATTCTCTTTTTTGATGGGATCCTTGTCTGTTTTGGGGATCAAGGTGATGCTGGCCTCATAAAATGAGTTTGGAAGTTTTCCTTCCCTTTCTATTTTTTGGAACAGTTTCAGGAGAATAGGAATTAATTCTTCTTCAAAGATTTGGTAGAATTCCCTTGGGAAGCTGTCTGGCCCTGGGCTCATGTTTTTGGGGAGATTTTTGATGACTGTTTCAATCTCCTTACTGGTTATGGGTCTGTTCAGGTTTTCTATTTCTTCCTGGTTCAGTTGTGGTAGTTTATATATCTCAAGGAATGCATCCACTTCTTCAGATTGTCAAATTTGCTGGCGAACAGTTGCTCATAATAGGTTCTTATAATTGTTTGCATTTCTTTCGTGTTGGTTTTGAGCTCTCCTTTCACTCATGATTTTATTTGGGTCCTTTCTCTTTTCTTTTTGATAAGTCTGTCCAGGGGTTTGTTAATCTTATTAATTCTTTTAAAGAAGCAGCTTCTAGTTTCATTGATTTGTTCTACTGTTCTTTTGGTTTCTATTTCATTGATTTCTGCTCTGATCTTTATTATTTCTCTTCTCCTGCTGGGTTTAGGCTTTCTTTGTTGCTCTTTCTCCAGCTCCTTTTGGTGTAGGGCTAGGTTGTGTATTTGAGACCTTTCTTGTTTCTTGAGAAAGGCTTGTATCACTATACATTTTCCTCTCAGGACTGCCGTTGCTGTGTCCCACAGATTTTGAACCGTTGTGTTTTCATTATCATTTGTTTCCATGAATTTTTTCAATTCTTCTTTACTTCCTCGTTGACCCATTAATTCCTGAGAAGGATGCTGTTTAGTCTCCATATTTGGGTTCTTTCCAAATTTCCTCTTGTGATTGAGTTCTAGATTCAGAGCATTGTGGTCTGAAAATATGCAGGGATGATCCCAATCTTTTGATACTGGTTGAGACCTGGTTTATGATCCAGGTTGTGATCTGTTCTGGAGAATGTTCCGTGTGCACTAGAGAAGAATGTGTATTCTGTTGTTTTGGGATGGGATGTTCTGAATATATCTGTGATGTCCATCTGGTCCAGTGTGTCATTTAAGACCTTTATTTCCTTGTTGATCTTTTGCTTGGATGATCTGTCCATTTCAGTGAGGGGTGTGTTAAAGTCTCCTACTATTATTGTATTATTGTCGATGTGTTTCTTTGATTTTGTTATTAGTTGGTTTATACAGTTGGCTGCTCCCATGTTAGGGGCATAGATATTTAAAATTGTTAGATCTTCTTGTTGGACAGACCCTTTGAGTATGATGAAGTGTCCTTCCTCATTTCTTATTATAGTCTTTGGCTTAAAATCTAATTGATCTGATATAAGGATTGCCACCCCAGCTTTCTTCTGATGTCCATTAGCATGGTAAATTGTTTTCACCCCCTCACTTTAAATCTGGAGGTGTCTTTGGGTCTAAAATGAGTTTCTTGTAGATAGCATATTGATGGGTTTTGGTTTTTTATCCATTCTGATACCCTGTGTCTTTTGATTGGGACATTTAGCCCATTTACATTCAGAGTAACTATTCAGAGATATGAACATCATTTCTCTTACTGATGTGATGATTCATGGTGATGGATTTGCAAATATTGAACCAACTTGCAACCCAGGAGTAAACCTAGTTGATTGCAGTGGATGATTTTTTAAATATATAGTTGGATTTGGTTTGCTAATATTTTTTGAGGATTTTTGCATCTATGTTTATCAGAGATAGTAGCCTGCTGTTCTTTTTTTGTGATTTATTCACCTGGTTTTGGTATCATGGTAATGCTGACCTTATACAATAAATTTGAAAGTTTTACTTTTTCTATTTTTTGGAACAGTTTAATAAGAACAGTTATTAACTCTTCTTTCAATGTCTGATAGAATTTGTCTGCAATGCTGTTTCTGGAATTTTGTTAGAAATTTTTTGATTACTGATGCAATTTCATTGGTGGCAATCAGTCCATTCAAATTGTGTATTTCTTCCTGCTTTAGTTTTGGTAGGTTATATGTTTCTAGGGATTAATCCATTTATTCTAGGTTGTCCAATTTTTTGGCATATAGTTTAATATAATCTTTTATCATTGTTTGTATTTCTGTGGTGTTGGTTATTATTTCTCCTCTCTCACTTGTGATTTTGAGTTCTTTCTCTTTTTTCTTGATAAGTCTACCTAGAGGTTTATCAATATTAATTTTTTTTAAAGATTTTATTTATTTCACAGAGACGACAAGTAGGCAGAGAGGCAGGCAGAGACAGAGGAGGAAGCAGGCTCTCTGCTGAGCAGAGATCCCGATGTGGGGCTCAATCCCAGGACCCTGGGATCATGACCTGAGCTGAAGGCAGAGGCTTTAACCCACTGAGCCACCCAGGTGCCCCTATCAATATTAATTTTTTCAAAGAACCTACTGGTTTCATTATCCATCCTATTGGTTTTTTATTTCTATTTCATTTATTTCTGCTCTAATCTTTATTATTTCCTTCCTTTTACTGATTTTGGGGGTTTTGTTGATGTTTTCTTTTTCTAGATCCTCTAGGTGTAAGGTTAACTTGATTCTTTGAAATTTTTCTTGCTTCTTGAGTTAGGCCTGTATTGCCTTAAGCTTCCCTCTTCAAACAGCTTTTGCTGCATCCCAAAGATTTCGAATCATTGCATTTTTATTTTCATTTCTTTCCATGTAAGTTTTTATTTCTTGTTTGATTTCTTGGTAGAGTCATTCATTCTTTAGCATATTATTTAGCCTCACAGGTTTTTGTGTCCTTTTCAGGGTTTTTTTTTCCCTGTGGTTGATTTCTAATTTCATAATATTGTCAGATATTATGTCAGATAATATTGTCAGAAAAGGTGCATGTGGGTTGCCTGGGTGTTGGATTCTGGGATGGAGCCCAGTGTTGGGCTCCCTGCTCAGCAGGGAGCCTGCTTCTCTCTCTCTCCCTTTGTCACTCTCTTGTGTTTTCTCTCTCTTTCTCTCTCTGTCAAATAAATAAAAAAATCTTAAAAAAGAAAAGAAAAGGAAAAAAGATGCACGCAGTGACCTTGATCTTTTTGAATTTGTGGACTTGTTTTACAGCCTAATATGGGATTATGGAGAATGTTTCATGTGCACTTGAGAAAAATATGTATTCAGATGTTTTAGGGTGGAATGTTCTGAAAATATGTGTAAAATCCATCTGGTCCAGTGTGTCATTCAAAGCCATTGTTTCCTTGTTGATTTTCTGTTTGGATGATGTGTCCATTGATGTAAGTAGGGTGTTAAAGTCCCCTACTATGGCTGTATTACCTTTGAATACTTTTAAATATTTTGGTACTCCCTTATTAGGTACATAAATATTTATAATTATTATATCTTCTTATTGGATTGTCCCCTTTATTAATATAAATTATCCCTGTTTCTTGTTACAGTCTTCATCGTTTTAAGTCTATTTTGTCTAACATCATATTGCTACTCTGGCTTTCTTCTGACATACATTTGCATGATAAATGTTTCTCCATCCCCTTTCAGTCTGCATGTGTCTTTAGGTGTGAAGTGAGTCTCTGTAGTCAGCATCCAGATGGGTTTTGGTTTTTTATCCATTCCATCATCCAGTGCATTTTGATTTGAGCATTTAGTCCATTTACACTCAAAGTAATTATTGAGAAGTATATTTTTATTGCCATTTTGTTCTTGTTTTCTGGTTGTCTTTGTAGTTCTTCTCTGATCCTTTCTTCTCTTGCTCTCTTTTCTCACAGTTTCCTGGCTTTCTTTGGTGATATACTTGGATTCCTTTCTCTTTATGTTTTGCACATCAGTTACTGGCTTTAGATTTGTAGTTACCATTTGGTTTGTATATAACGTTTTCTGCACATAGCAGTCTATATTGATCATTTAAGTTTGAATCCATTCTTCTTTTCCTTCCCACATTTTAGATATATGGTGTCCTATTTTACATCTATTTATTTTGTGAGTTCCTTGGCTGGTATTTTGCAAAAACATTTTTGACTGCTTTTGTGTTTCCTACTTTCCTACTGTCATTTTTGGTCTTTCCTTTCCACCCAAAGAGTGCCCTTGAATATTTCTTGCAGGGTTGGTTTAGTGATCACAAATTTGTTTTATTGAGAAAACTCTTTATCTCACCCTCTATTCTGAATGATAGCCTTGCTGGATAGAAGGTTCTTGGCTACAGATTTTCCCCTTTCAGCTCTTTGAACTTATCATGCCACTTCTCTGGCTTGGAAAGTTTCTCCTAAAAAAAAATCCCTTAATAGGGAGCCTGGTTGGCTCTGTTGGTCAAGTGTCTGCCTTTGGCTCAGGTCATGATCTCAGGGTCTTAGGATCCAGTCCTGTATCTAGCTCCCTGCTCAGTGGGGAGCCTGCTTTTCCCTCTTCTCTGACTCCTCTCCCCTATTCATGCTCTTGTGCTTGCACACACTCTCTCTCTCTCTGTCAAATAAAAAGAAAAAAAAATCTTTTTTTTTTAAATCCCTTAATAGCCTTGTATATAACTGTCTTCTTTTGTCTTGCTGTTTTAAAATTTTTTATCACTGTATTTTTGACATTTTAATTATAACATATCTTGGTGTGGGTCTGTTTTTGTTGATTTTTTGGAGGGCTCTCTGAGCCTCCTGGATCTGAATATTGTTTCCTTTCCCAGATAGGGATGCTTTCATCTATTATCTTTTCAGATAGATTTTCTACCCCCTTTTCTCTCTCTTCTTCGGGTATTACTAAATGTGAATATTGTTATGTTTCATGAAGTCACTGATTTCCCTATGTCGTTTCATTTTGCATAATTTGTTTTTCTCACTTTTGCTCAACTTGATTTCTTTCCATTACTCTGTCTTCTAGGTTATTAATTTGTTCTTCCTCTTCTAGCCAGGTGTTTGTTCCATCTAACATGCTTCTTGTTTTGTTTATTGAGCCCTTTATGTTATTCCTTATTTCTGTGTCTTCTACTCTTTCCTCAAGTCCATTGAGTACCTTTATGCTCCTTACTTTAAATTCTCTATCAAGTATGTTACTTACATCTGTGTCACTTATATCTCTGGCAATGGCCTTGTCCTATACTTTCATTTGGGACAAATTCCTCTGTCTTCTCATTTTGTCTAATTCTATGTGCATACCCTGTGTGTTAAAATCTGCTATTTCTGTTCTTGAGGATAATGGCTTTATGAAGAAGAGGTCCTATAGTGCCTTGCAATGTAGTGTCCCCTGCTCCTCAGGGCCTGGCACTTCAGGGAGTGTCTCTGATGCATGCTGGCATGTCCTGTTGCTATGTCTTGGTTGCTTTATTTTTTAGGCCAGTTGTCTGCAGTGGCTCTCTTTGCCTCTTGTAGGCAGTGTTTGGTTTCTGTGGTGTTAGTTGACCAGTTTGGGGCCATCTTGGGCTTAAGTTTAGTTAGACTATTGATTTGCCAGAGACACAGTAGCACCAAATTGCAGAGCGCCTTGCCTGTGAGAAGTTTTCATTGGTGAACAGGCCCTGCAATCAGACTCCACCCACTCCTACAGGAGGGTGGGTCTTTGTGTAAGCAATGTAGATGGTGAAAGTTGGTGCCCAGGCTGGCTCCTGCAGGTGTCCTGTGTTTTTGTTGGAGGGTGGGGAAGTAAATGGCACCTGCCAGATCTTTTGTTCCTAGAGAGGTCCCTCAGGAAACTCTGCCCCTCTAGGACAGTCTCTAAGTTTAGTAAATAACTCCCTCCCATATATGCCCAGGCATTTTCCAAACTGCTGCTTCTATGCTGTATCTCTCATGGCTGTTTGTGGTACTGTATCTTTAAAGGTGGGGACTCAGCTTTCTCTCATTTTCTGGACTCCCCAAAATGGAGCCCACTGATTTTTAAAATTCCAGGCTTAAGTCTCACTAGTTGTAAGACCTCAAGAAAGTTTTAAGACTTCAATGACAAATGCTTTGGGGTCATCTTCCCCTTGCAGGCTCCTTGGTGTGAGTGTCAGTTTCTCTCCCTTCTTAGTGCCTGTGAATACTTTCCCTTGCAGGCTCCTATGTCTCTGACCTTCTCTATCTAGTTGCAGAGATTGTTTCTGCCAGTCTTTGGGTCATTTTCTGGGTTATTTACACTGATGTGAGTGTTAACTAGTTGCATCTATGGGACAGGGTGAGCTTACTGTTTTCCTACTCTGCTATCTTGCAGAGTATCTTACCTTCTCTGGGTCTTGTCTTTGTATCCATTCAATCACTGTCTTTTGACTGGAGCATTGAGCCCATTAACATTTTTTAAAAGATTTATTTATTTTGAGAGAGAGAGAGAGAATGAGCAAGCAGGGGGAGAGGGAGAGGGAGAGGGAGAAGAAGACTCCCACCAAACAGGAAGCCCTATGTTTCACTAGATCATAATCTGAGCTGAAGGCAGATGCATAGCTGAGCCACCCAGGCACCCTGAGTCCATTAACATTTAAAGTTATTATTGATTAGTATGTACTATTTGCCACTTTACTTACTTTCTGGTTGATTCTGCAGTTCTCTGTCACTTTCTTCTCCTGCTCTCTTCCCCTGTGGTGTGATGGCTTTCTTTATTGTTATGCTTGGATTCTTTTCTCTTCAGCTTTTCTGTATGGCTGATTTTTGATTTGTGGTTACCATTAGGTTCATATATAACATAGGTATCACAGTTTATATTAGTTGATGGTTAAGGTCAAACACATTGTGAAAGCACTAGCTTTTTACTCCCCTTTCCATGTTTTATATATATGATGTCATATTTTACATCTTGTCATATGGTATATCCTCTGACTAGTTGTTGAAGATATCATTGACTTCACTATTTTTGTGTTTTAGCCTCCTACTGGGTTTACAGGGGATTTATCTATTTTTATTATATGTTTGCTTTTACATGTCAAACATTTTCCTTTTATAATTTTCTCCTTGTTGTGGCCTTTTCTTTTCACTGAAAAAATTCCCTTTAACATTTCTTATAAGGCTGACTCAGTGGTGATGAACATCGTTAATTTTTGTTTGGGAAACTCTTTATCTCTCCTCAATTCTGAATAACCTTCCTGGGTGGTGTATTCTTGATTGTAGAGTTTTGATTTTTTTTCCATTCAGCACTTTGACTAGGTCAAGCAACTCTCTTCTGGCCTGTACAGTTTCTGCTGAAGATAGCCCATAACCTTATAGGGGGAATCCCTTGTATGTAACTGCTGCTTTTTTCTTGCTGCTTTTAAGATTTGCTCTTTATCATTAATTTTTGCCGTTTTAATTATTACGTGTCTTGGTGTGGACTTCCTTGAATTCATCTTGTTTGGGACTGTATGAATCCTGGACCTGGATGTCTATTTCGTTCCTCAGATTAGGGAAATTTTCAACTATTATTTCTTCACTTAAGCTTTCTGCCCCCTTGTTTCTCTTCTCTCATTCTGGGATCCCTATAATGAGAATGTTACTGTGCTTGATGGTGTGGCAGGTATCCCTTAACCTGTTCTCATTTTTTTCTTTTTTCTTTTTGCTGTTCAGCTTGGTTTCTTTTCATTACCCTGTCTTATAAATAACTGATGAATTCTGCATCTTCTAATCTGCTATTTATTCTCTCTAGTATATTTTTTCATTTCAGTTGTATTCTTCATCTCTTATATCTATATCTATCTATATAACTATATATCTATAGAGAGAGATAATTTTCTATCTCCTGCTGAAGTTCTCACTGAGTTTATCTACTCTTTCCTCAAGTCTGGTAAGTAGATTTATGGCCATTATTGTGAACTTTTTATCAGGCATATTTCTTATCTCCATTTCACTTGGCTCTTGTGATTTTTGTTTTGTTCTTTCATATTCCTCTCTCTCTTCATTTCGCCTAACTCCCTGTGTTTGTTTCTGTGTGTTAGGTAGATAACTGTGTCTCCTGGTCTTGAAAATAGTGGTGTGGTATAGAAGAGATCCTGTGGTGCCCTTTAGTGCAAACCCCCTGGGTCACTAAGACCAGGAGTCCCAAACACCACTCCTGAGTAGATGTATGCTCCCTCCAGTTGTGGCACAATTGCTATGGGCATGCTGGTGGTTTGGACTGGCCTTCAGCCCAGCTGTCTGCAATGATCTTCACTTGCTCTGGGCATACTGGGCAAAGTTTGATAACTGCTCTGTTGAGAGGCCTACCTGCAGCCTCCATAGACTTCCTGGTGGACAGGGCTGTAATTCACCCTGGCTGTCCACTATTACCTGCTGGGACAACTGTGGTACACCGAAGGGCAGGGTTTTCTCTCAATGCAGCATTCTAGGAGGCTCAGCTTCGGGAAATGCAGGCACTCAGGTGTAGGGGGTTATTTCCCCTGCTCCTTGGGACAGGAGTCACTTTGGAATGACACCATTCTGCCAGGGCTGGCTGCCAGGTCTGATGGGGCAGGAGCTGCTTTTGAACTGTGCCTTTCCAGGTGGGCCTGTTGTGTGGGGAGGGTCTGCAGAGAAACATTAGGACATGGAGGTGCTAACATGTTAAATAGAGAGTGTTTGAACTGGTTCATGAAAGAATCCAGATATGTAGGCTGGATAGCTGATATCTGGAGGGCAAGAAAAGTGGTGCCTACCAGGACAAATGTTCTGCCAATCCCTGCCCTCCAGCACACATCCTAAGATTTGTCCAATATCCTTCATGATGTATACCACAGGTGGTTTTCAGTCTGTGGCTGCTATGCTGTGTCTCAGGCCAAGTTATTTAGTGTGCTGGCCCTTTAAGGGTAGGGACTAAGTTTCCTGTAATCCTTTAGGCTGTCCTAGATTTAAGCCCTGCTGATTTTCAAATCAGATCTTACAGGGATTCATCTTCCAAGTGTAGGTCCCCAGGGCAGATATGGGGGTCTGATCCCCTTGTGCCTCCATGCTTGTGATGTCCCTCCCATTTGTGGTTAGTTGTGCTGGGGGGTTGGTTTTTGACCATGCCTCTGGCCCTCCTGCCCCTGTTGATATAGCCTTCTCTTTTTTGACAAGTTGTGGCAGATCTCTTCTGCCAGTTTTCAGGTCATCTTCAGAGCTAGTTGTCATGGGTGTAGTTATTGCTTCATTATGTTTATCAAACTAGGTGAGCTCAGGATCCTTCTACTCTACCATTTCTCTTGGATTTCCTTGTATATCTTATTTACAAAGAATTTTGATGGATACTGGTGACAGAAAACTAATCTTGGCTGAACATAATCTTGACTGAATATATTACTAAGATTAGTCACCAAGCAAGGTCTCCTACTGTGGCAAGTTGCAGATATTGTATACGCACGGGTCTCTGGAATATCGTGGTTTGACCCCTTTTAAAAACTCATGGTTTCTCCAGTGAAGACTTGCATAAGGCCTATCTCCTTAAGGGTCCCCTGGTTCCATTTTAAAACTTCCCTTGCCATGAATTACCCCATTTCATTTCATCCTTTACATGTTGATAAGTTATAATTTATCCAACCTCAACATGGAAAAAGTACAGGCTATTATAGGATTTGGGTGCTTTGGAGAACCTCTATTTTCCATTTAGAACAGTACCTTTTTACCCTTCTGCTCTCTGGAAAGGAAAGGGCACAGGTGGGACGGGATATCATAATAGCAAGCCAACTTTGACAAGGCAAAAATACTTAAGTAGCTTAAAGTTCTGGGCATGTCCCAAGCAGGGTCACCCTCTGAGTTAGATGTATCTGTGACTCAAAAAAATACAGGCACATGGCTGTGGCAGAGACAGCAGAAGGAGAGAGTACCCTTAGAACCTTAGTCCTCTTTGAGAGGGGGCAGAAGCTTGATCAATGCCATAGAGCAAGAGCTCTCTGTTGTGTACAGTCCTTCAGTAGAGCTACTCAGGAAGGAACAGCCAGTCATGATAAGATCTTCCCTTTGGACCAATGTGTGGGTTGAGAGTGTTTCATCCACTCACCTCTCCCATGGTTCCAACACCAGTTTGATTAAGTAGCATGCCTATTTGCAGCAGAAGAACACATTTGCCAGCTTATGTCTTTAGAAATGCTGATATCAGTAGACCCTGTAAAAGCCCACACCCCTATTCCTATGGTGGGCCTTTGTGGCCTATAGAGGGAGTGGGGGAAATTCCAACTCATGTCTCATAAGGGTCTACAGATGGTTCCAGTTAGGGCAACTTGCCCTATGGACTACATTACCCTTCTTCCCAGTACTGACACCATCTGAAGGAAACAGGAATGCAGTGGGCTGAATGCAGAACTGTTTGGCTAATGATCACTCATGAGCCTTAGCCATAAACCCTTGGCTTTGACAACTGGGCTATTCTAGGTGATGAACCCTATGGCCTGGACAATGAAATAGATACTAAGGGATGGGTGATCATGATTAAGCCTTTGTGGAGTCAGGATAGATGGAAAGACATTTGGGCTGGCCTGTAAAAGCCTAAGGCAGTCTTCACTGCCTTCCATGTCCTGGTTCATAAGGCACTGACAATTCTTGGCAATCAGAAAACTGATGCCCTAGTCCAGGTATGAGCCCTAGCAACTGACCCTTCAGTAGACAGAGCAGACTCGGTATATAGAAAAAATGTCCACCATAGCAGCCTGATGGGATGGCAAATTGCCAAGGATGCCAGATTACCCTTGAAATATACTGACTTGGTTTATGGACTAACACCATGTCCTGTGTATTCTAAATGATTCTCAAGGCAACTACCAAAAGAATGAGTCCATCCACCTAAGTTCCCAACTTGTGAGGAATCAGTAGATTGATTACATTGACTCTCTTTCCTCTGGGCAAGGGTTATAAATATGGTCTGGTTTGTGTGGACACTGTATCTAGCCTAACCCAAGATTTCCCCTGTTGTCATACAAACCAGGCTGCCATTTTTAGGGGACTAGAGAAACTGAGTACCATGTACAAATACACTCAGCAAATAGATGGTGACCAGGGTCACATTTCAAAGGTCATGATATATAAGACTGGGCAGTCTTCCCTTACTATTGAGATTTTGCCTCAGCACTTTTTACCTTGTTTCCAAGATGGACTGGAGGATGGAGGGAGGGGTCAGGAAAAGTAGATGGAAAATAAACCTAAGGAGTGAAGAAGGCCTTGAAGCCCCATTTGCTAATTTCTTTTAATTTTATCACATAGAGAGAATATAGAATCTCTTTTTTTGTAACAGTGGTTAAAGGAATCACTTGTTTAGACACACCGTTTATTTCAATAAAATAAAGCTATTGCATCTTCCAATTTGCTATATTAGGAGACCATATACCCAAGCCATGGCACATAGAGTGTATAATTTTATTGAGTAAGATTTTGGGCAGTCTGTAACAGAATCCTAAATCAAACTAGTTTAAAACAATAAGGAAAAATTGGGGCACCTGGGTGGCTCAGTGGGTTAAAGTCTCTGCCTTCAGCTCAGGTCATGATCTCAGGGTCCTGGGATTGAGCCCGGCATTGGGCTCTGCTCAGCGGGGAGCCTGCTTCCTCTTCTCTCTCTCTGCCTGCCTCTCTGCCTACTTGTGATCTCTGTCAAATAAATAAATAAAATCTTAAAAAAAAAATAATAAGGAAAAATTGAACCTATTTGAGAGTCCAAAATCAGAGTGGACTCAAGACAAGGTATATTTGGTGTTTCGAGCCACTTTTCTCCACTATTCTCTTGGCTCTACCTTTTCCTATATGTTCAGGATGACTTTTCTAATGACAGCCCATGTGACTATAGGCAACAGAAAACTCTTAGCACATCCCACACTAGACAGGAAAAAAACCTCTCCCCTACCTATCCAGTAAAATTCCTTCCAAGAGTTTAAATGAGCCTTGTTAGGTCTTATAGCCACATTAGACCACAGGAATGCCATGTGTTGATTGTCTTAACACATGCCATGTGTTGATTGGCTTCTTGAGCCAAATATTAGCATGTAGGTTGAGCCTATGAAGGCCGGCTTTGAGTCTAGGCATTAATCAAGATTCAGCTCTGGAACTGGAAATTACTTCTCTGGATTCACTTGAACAATATAGAGGAGGGATATGTTTCTAAAACAAAGGAGGGCTCTCTTAGGAGGAAAAGAAAAATGAATCCTGGGTAACCAATCAGTGTGTTCACTGTTTGAATACAAGGGCTAAACTGAGCCTGGGAAATGGTGATGGTTAAAAAAAAAAAAAATTGATCAGAAACCCATTCCTACCTAACCTAGATAACTACAAAGGAAAACACTCTTTTTTTTTAAATAAAGCCTATCTGAAATGCCATTGTAAGCTCATGCATCTTGGCCCAAACCCAATAACGAATGCATGGAATCAAAGGCCAATTTCAGATACTTTCTGCTTCTATAAATTGTATTCCTGACTAGCATATGAATCTGTTTCCATAGACATTATGATGTTGTATATTGTATGCTTTCACTTCAGAACAGGATCTAGAAAACTAAGGGTCCTAGAATGGGAAAGGGATAGTCTTCTTGGTAATGAGACCAGATGGAATTATAACTTAGGCATGGAAACTATGAAAAACCCTACTGTAAAAATAAGAGGACCTTTTGTGTTTCAAAAGGACATTCGTGTATCTCAGTGAAATGAGACTATACGTCATGTATGTTTTATTGTTACTTTCAAAAGGTTTTCAGATAGCCTTTTACATTAAAACTTAAAATAAGGCGGGGCACCCAGGTGGCTCAGTCTGCCTTTGGCTCTGGTTGTTATTCCAGAGTCCTGGGATGGAGCCCTGTATCGGGTTCGCTGCTGGGCAGGAAGCCTGCTTCTCCTTCTCCCACTCCCCCTGCTTGTGTTTCTTCTCTCACTGTCTGTCTCTGTCAAATAAATAAATAAAATCTTATAAAAAAATTAAAACAAAGCAATTAAAAAACAGCTCTGAAGAGAAGGATGGAAGAATGAAGGAAAATGGTAGCGGAAGTAAGGGAAAGCACTATGGGAACAATGGTAGCCATTTCTCTTAAATTTCAGACTTTTAAACATCTATTAAATTCTGGCAAAATTTCTTGGCTTCAAGCCTGCTGAATTGCTCTCAGCAGTGTCCTTTCTACTGTATGGCCAATGTACTGAGCTTTTCATGGTAACATTTTATTCTCAGGATGTGAGATTAATTCATTATAATGAATGTAATATTTATCTTTTTTTGAGAATACTGGTCATAGTTCTGAAATTCTCCTAACTTTAATTCTTTTCCTTGGTATATTTTCATTAAGTTGTGTGTTTCGGATTCATGGGGTGATACTTGGTTGCATACCCATTCTTAGTATGGATATTTCCTCATTAACATGCTGTTTACCACAACTTGCTTGAAGAAACATCTCAGGATGTTGTGTTTGGGAGATTCCTGACCCTGAGTGTAGGGGACGGTGGGACAAACTTCTAGGCAGGCTGTGTCAGTACCTAATGATCTGGGCACAGAGGGTCCTTTTCCTCCCAGTGTTTAACAGAAGACTGCCCTGTGCCTCCAATCCAAGTATTCTTACTCTGCTTCTCTGCTCTGGCCTAGGAGAAATTATCCTTTGTTCTCTATCTGACCCAGGGAGGGAGTGATTATATGCAGGAATCAAAATGCCTACCTACTGTTAGTTGCCCCAGAAGCCCATGCAATGCAGGTTCAAAGTCTGCCTAATTTGGAGTACCCTTGCAGTCATTCTATTATCAACAATACCTTCCATCATGTACTTGGAATAATGAATCCATTGTTTCAACCAGATGCTGTTTGTCTTCCATTTTCCAATAATTTATCTTAATTGTTGGTTCACAGAATACACTATTTGTTATGTTCTTGTGAGATTATAAATTAAACTCCAAAAATGGTGGAAGAGGTATTTAAGACAAGAGGAGGGAGCTATCGCCAATATTCCACCATTTTGAAGTGAAAGTCTTTATTCTCAAACGTTTTCATTGATACAAAAAATACAGAATTAAGTAGCTGTGGAAATTTTGTTTTTTAGACTTAATCATTCCTATGAGAATCAGACCATTATCCCTTTTCTCTCTCCATTTCCACCATGACCATCCTCAGGATAAGGCCTGAGGATATATAGGCTGGATGATCTACAGAAAACAGAGCAGCTAGAATCTCTTTATGTGGTTAAGAGACCTTTCATGTTGATGTGGTTCCCTCCTAGCCTAATGGTATAACGTTGCCGCAGCTCATGGGTCTAGGCTCCTATGTCTTGAAGGTCTCATCATTGTTCCTTGTAGACTGTCAAGACCATGAGCTTTGGAACTATGGAGACTGTAAAGAACCTTAAAACAAGGCAATGAGATAGATGTTCTCTTTTCAGCATTTCAGGACACAGAGGCTCAGCAAGGTTAAGTTATTTGAACTCACAGCACTAATTACAGAGTTGAACGCTGAACTTGCTGGTCCAAAGTCTTTGCTAAGCCAAAGAGCCTTTATTCAGTGCTGGACTTAGTAAAGCATACGTTATGTTGACTCCAGCCATTGTGATGTATGACACACTCATATCTGATGATATATTACTGGATGTCACATCAGTTCTGAATTTTCTATTGTGCCTTGAGCATGTGGTTAAAAACGTAAAAGGCATTCATTTGAACAGCTTAGATTATGATTGTCAGTCTGTCGGCTTCAAGGCCAGTAATATTCTGCCAAGATGTATAAATTAACCTTTGTTCCAGAGAAAAGGAGATCATAAACTGGTCACAGAATGATGCCACACCTTTTTATTGATAAACATATTAGGTAAAAACAAGATTCAGGCCATGGACTATCTATTATGTCAGTTAAAGTTGGGGCTAATGCTCAGTGTAGGAAGCCTTTTCCAGTCTTCTCAGTGGTTTCCTAGGGGTAGGTGTGTTCTCTGAGTATGTGTATGTGTGCATTTGCCAATTTAGATCTTGGTCATACAGGTATATATTCCTTCAGTATTGAGGCCAGGTTTTCCACTCTGTGATATCTCCCCTTAGTATATTTCCTCCTATATGGTTTTAATGATAACTGAATTAAATTCAATCTATGTGAATTATAACAAGTGAAAGATTTTATAACACTGATTTTTAAATATTCTTAAATACGAATCTAAATTTCTAACTACATTCTAACAGAACAGTGTGAACTAAGTAACCTGAATACTAAATCCCTCATTTTGAACATATTTTAAAAGATTCCTTTGTTTTATATTTAAGATAATGAATCATCCATATTATCATCATTAATACTATCATACAGGAACATTGTGATACTTAGTGACTATTAGAAATCTACTCAATGTAGGAAAAGCATTTTGAAGGAAAAAAACACTGAGATTAAATAATTTATTACCATTGCTAAGATGAACACATATACTTGATATTCAATTTTATGCAGAACTTTAAAAAAATAGTTTTAATACAGTATCAAAATTTACACAAGTATTTTGCCAAAAGACCAGTGTTCCTTGTATTAGCTTTCTGCAGTGTCTACTGCAGGCACAAAAACTTGTTTTAAATGTGTTCAAAGCGTAGGAATACAACAATTTAAAGATGAAAGCTTTTCTACAAGAGAAGGTATAAATATAGCAAACAATTTTCTTTTACAGAGTAATAACATAACATTTCAAAAGATAAGCTTAACTGGTAACCCAATTACAATAATTAGATAATTCTATAGTAATTAATTCATAAATATTTTTGGAAAACGGGGCTGTTTTTTCATCACAGTAACATTTTAAGAAGTATAACGAAATTCCTACACATTTCTTCACCCATAACAATTAATACACTGTAATGAGTCCATTTAAAAACAACAGCAACAATGAATATCTGCTCTGAAGCCAATCTGAGTAATTTAGAAGAAATCTAAAAACTGGGAATTGTTGCATTCCTACTTTTATAATCGTAAACTACAATAAAAACTTAGCATTCTGTCACAGGCCTCTTGCACATTCATACAAGAAACTATCATTGCATCTGAAAAAACACAATACCTATCATAGCATTTCCAATACACACAGTCTAATATTATGTGTGTATATATATATATATATACATATACCAAAAATAAGAAACTAAGCAAAGCTAGCACACCTCGTTTTCAAACCTCAAGCAATCTGAACAAGAGCTTTTAGCCTCAATGAAGGACATGCGTCAGTTTCATAAAACTGTTAGCTGTTGTAGGCAAAGAAAGTTTTTTTCATAAATGCGGTGCAATATTTTAAAGTTTACATAAAGTTTATTAAATATAATAGCAGATCTAGAAACTAAATTGTAGAAATTGACATCTCACAGCTGGAAACACTTAGAAAAATTGTTTGCTTGTTCTTTAATTGGAATTAATATTAACATCAATGGATACACTGAATGAATATGGAAGTTGGTATGTCCCCAAGATGTGTCTTCATGAACGCAGCAAGATTAAAAGAAAAGCTATATTTATCCTGATCCCTTAAAATAAATGGTACTCTCTGATAAGTACTCTATAAAGTCTTGCTACACTTCTAGCTGGTAAAGAGAATTTATGTAGTATTTTTAGCACCTCAAAAGTCAAAACAAAAATCCCAGAAACCTTATCTTACATCCAAATTCATTATGCATCAGGAATTCATAATTGTTGACTATAATAGAAGAAACAGGTGCCTCTCAAACTTGGAAAGCTGGAAGACACCTCTTCTTCAACACAGTGTGATTGAAAAGTCCCACCGTTCTGTGCAATGAGTCAACTCCACCAAACGGGATTCTTCCAATCATGCAGGTTTCCCAGTGACAATCTTAGATCTGAGGAGTCAAACATTTTAGTT
>ML105054.1:218176-365332 GCA_003697995.1 Taxidea taxus jeffersonii | reverse complement strand
CCCCCCCCCCCAGGCCTTGCAGTAGCTAAGTCTGAGCCCCACCCAGGCTGGTGGAGGGGGGCGGCTTCATGCTACATGCAGCCTCCTCCCTTCATAGACTCCTTGGGAAGAAAGGGGCTTTGACAGGCCATGACACGTCCATTCCCTGAACTTTATCCAGCTCATTCCAGAGAGAGGAGCAGCTGCTGCCCTGCTTTTTTTTTTAAAATGCCCCAGAGATGACTCCGCATTGAGTAATATGTGCTGTGCCTTTCTTCTTTGTTAGATAAAGGGCGTGATGGACAAGGATTTTGATAAACTCCAGGAATTCGTGGAAATTATGAAGGTGAGCATTTACTGAGCTGGTTCCACACTAGAAATGATGGAAGGAGATGCCCGACCCTGCCCTGCAGCCACTTAAACAGTCTGGTAGGAAGACCCAAACTCTGTGGAAAGAAAGAAATGCAAGCACCAAGCTACATTAGAGCTTGAGTTAACTAGGAGTCTGGAGAAATAAGGAAAAAATGTGGACAAAGCCTTACAAAGGAAGTGAATCTTAAGGTAAGATTTGAAGGCTACATTAGAAGCTTAATACAGGGACGCCTGGGTGGCTCAGTTGGTTAAGCAGCTGCCTTCGGCTCGGGTCATGATCCCAGCGTCCTGGGATCGAGTCCCACATAGGGCTCCTTGCTCAGCAGGGAGCCTGCTTCTCCCTCTGCCTCTGCCTGCCACTCCGTCTGCCTGTGCTCGCGCTCTCTCTCTCTCTCTCTGACAAATTAAAAAAAAAATTAAAAAAAAAAAAAAGAAACTTAATGCAAATCTCAGCAAGAGCCCAATAAGCTTAGTTTTGAACTCAGACCATCCAGAACTCGGACCATTAGACTCTAGAATAATGGTTCTCAAACCTTGATGTGTGTTGGAATTTCCTGGAGCATAAATAAAGAAAATAGAGCCCAGGTCCAGTTTGGATGGGGCTTAGACCCTTGGATTTTTTTTTTTCTACATTCTCCAGATGAAGATTTGAGAACCACTGATATAGAAGCATAAATAGGCAAAGACAGATATCTTTAAGGTTTGAAGAGTTATCAGGGGATACTACCCCTGCCAGAGATCTAAAATTCATACAAAGCCATAATAATCTTGTCTAGATAACCAGCCAAATGAACAAAACCAGTGTAGATAACTCTATAACAACCTCTCCACCCGGGACGCCTGGGATGACTTAAAAAATCAGTATACCCAGGCCCTGGCCCAGATGAACTGATAAAAATCTCCAGGGAGAACCACAGTTGCTTAAAAATCTCAAAGTGATTCTGGTGCTTTCTCCTGCATAACAACCAGATCCTAAATACTTCAGCAGTGGTTATTAACCTTGATACCATATTGCAATCTCCTGTACTGTAGCTTTGACCTTCTACCCAGGCTGCACCCCATATCGATGAAATCAGAACCTCTTGAGATGAGATCAGTAGTGTTTAAAGATCATGAGGTGATTCCATTGCAAGCTCAAGGTTGGGAACCACAGCTCCATAAAATTTAAAACATAATAAAGATGATTTTTTTACCTGCTAGAAGAAAAGGATTATGTATTCATATTAAGGATTATGTATTCCTATTAAGGATTATGTGTTCATATTAAGGATTATGTATTCGTATTAACATTGCTTCATTATATGAAGGAAGAAAAAGATTATGCATTCATATTAACACTGCTTGATTATATGAAGAAAAACTTAATTCTGTTAACATTATAAAAACTGAAATAGTCCATAAAGTAAATTTAAATAATAAAAACCAATAAGAGTAAATTATCTATAAATATTTAACTGGATGGTCTAAATACAACAGAAGAAGTCACAAAGGAAATATTGATATATTTAATAATATAGAAAATTTAAAAAACATAACAGGAAAGTACTATGTATGGAATTAAAAAGCAAACAACCATTTGGGGGAAATAATTTTCCATAAATATGATAAACACTGATAAGAGTTTTTTGTCTGTAACATATCAAGCTCACACAAATCAATAAGAACCAAATAGGAAAATGGGCATAGGGTATGAACAAACAATCCACAAAAGAAAATACAACTCGGCGGCACCTGGGTGGCTCAGTGGGTTGAAGCCTCTGCCTTCTGCTCAGGTCATGATCCCAGGATCCAGGGATGGAGTCCCACATTGAGCTCTCTGCTCAGCGGGGAGCCTGTTTCCCTTCCTCTCTCTCTGCCTGCCTCTCTGCCTAATTGTGATCTTTGTTAAATAAATAAATAAAAATCTTTAAAAAAAATACGGGGGTGGGGGTTAAGGTGGTAGGAAAAGAAAAAATGAAACAAGATGGGATCGGGAGGGAGACAAACCAAAAGAGACTCTTAATGTCATAAAACAAACTGAGGGGGGTGGGGGGGGAGAGGGGTTGGGAGAGGGTGGTGGGGTTACATTATATGTTTAAATAAAAAAAGCTTAAATAGAAAAAATACAACTCAAAAGCAGTAAATGTATTTAAAAGGTTTACCTCATGCATAATCAATTAAATGCCAAATGAAAATAATTCTTAGGTCATTGTCACATTCAAATAAGTGAACTTTTTTTTTTTAAGATTCTAAGTATTTGTTTATTTCAGAGACAAAGTGTGGGTGTGCAGCAGTGCGGGGAGGGCACTGAGAGAGAGGGAGAGAGAGGTTCCCAAGCCAACGAAGCCTGATGCAGGATTACAGCCCATGACCCTGAGATCATGACCGGACCTGAAATCAAGAGTCAGACACTTAACCAACTGAGCCACCCAGACGACAAAATAAGCCAACTTTGAATTGATGACAATTACAGAACAAGGCAGAAATGTACTCTTATACTGCTGGTCATAGTGTAGGTCTATACAACACTGGAAAGAAATTAGACAATAGGTATCAAAAAATATCAGACCCCTTGACTTATTAATACACTTCTCACAATTTAACCTAGGAGAATAATCCGAAATACCAGCATGGGTGTATGTAAAAAGATGTTCATCACAGGATTATTTGTAATGGCAGGAATTTGGAAACGACAGTTTTCAACAGTGGAATAGCCAAATAAATTAGGGTGTATCTGTGGAATGGAAACTAGGAACTATTGGAAAGAGTGTTTAGAAAGAATGCTTCTAGGCTGGCTGGCTCAGTCGGCAGCACATGACTCCCGACCTCGGGGTAATGTGTTTGAGCCTCATGGTGGGCATCGAGCCTACTTTAAAAAAAAATAAGAGTGATGTCGTGGTTGAGTTAGATGTTCACATTAAGGAGATACTGAGGAAAAGGCATGCGGGAACTCTTGTACTATCTTTGCAACTCTCAGTAGATCCCAAATTATTTCAAAATAAAAAGCTCATTGGGGTGCCTGGGTGTCTCAGTGGGTTAAAGCCTCTGCCTTCAGCTCAGGTCATGATCTCAGGGTCCTGGGATCAGCCCCGCATGAGGCTCTCTGCTCAGCAAGGACCCTGCTTCCCTTCCTCTCTCTCTGCCTGCCTCTCTCTGCCTACTTGTGATCTCTGTCAAATAAATAAATAAAATCTTTAGAAAAAAAAAATAAAAAGCTCATTTAGAAAAAGAATGTTTATAATGAGAAGTAAAAAAACAACATACAAATAACCTATACAGGCTGATCTCAGTTAAGTGAAAAAAAAAAAAAAAAACGAAGTAAATATTCGGAAAAAAGGCTAGAAAGAAATATACCCAAAGGGTTAATAGCAATTATTGTTAGATGATGAGATTAATTTGTTCTTTTACATTCCTCTATATTGCCCAAATTTTCTACAAAGAGTGTGTATTATTTCTATATGAAAATGCACACACAGTGTTTTGTTAGTGGGCAGGACTGGGGATTGAAAGGCACAAAGGAGGTTATTTTGGGCTCAGGAACAGCTTGGGCACAGCACGGAAGCAGGATGAACGTGAAGTGTATCATGGTCAGTGGGGAGATCAGTCCTACACGTGGGATCATCCGGGGAGACTGTGAGAAATAGAATGGGCACAAAGGCAGTAGACAGTGAAGGCTTCTGAAAGACAGGCAGACAGGTTGGGACTTGGTTGTGTAAGCAGTAAGAGGCCTCTGGAGGTTCTTCGTCAAAGAACATGCTAGAAGCAGCACTTCAGAAAGGCTGAGCGGGCAGCTGTTTGCAAGGTGGCCTAGGGGTGCTGGGGAGGGGTGGGAGACTGGGGGGGGCTGTCTAGAGCAAGCGATCAGGCGGGAAGCCACATCCCCGCTCAAGAGGAGGGACATTGGACCAGGTGTGGGAACAGAAGGAAAACAGTAAATCTGAAAGATGCATCGAAGGAAAATTAATACCCTTGGTGACTGATGCAACGTAGAGAATGAAGGGGAAGCAAGCGTCCATGACCCCAGAGGCAACCCAGACGCGTAGAAGGAAGTGGTGACCGCGACAAGGACAGGTGGCAAGCAGTTGATTTCGAAGAGGAAACCAGGAGACCACTTTGAGACATGAGTTTGAAGTAATAGTGAGACTTCTAAGAAGGGGGACATTTTGACTCTGATATTTTGAACCCAGGGGCATTTCCACTTCAAGGATATTTTTGCTATGTGTGTGAGTACAGATATTTTAGTCAAAATGTATAGCACTTAAAAATGCTTTTCAAGAGGGTAGTTTTGAAATCCTCTCCACCCAGAGTGTGTTATTCCTTGACCAGTTTTCCACTGCAGATCAGTAAACTCTTTCGTTTTTTTTATTAAAATTATTTTTGGAAGCAAATTATATTTCATTTCTATTTTTTCATGTTCAAGCCAACCCTGTGTTTGTCAGATCCATGATACCCTCTGCCATTCTAGATCTTCTTTTGTGGCCAGTTTTTCCAGATCAAATTTTACAGATCTCAACTCGCCAAGAGGATTTTACTATTCTTTTAGTTCTTAGTAAATAATAGATGTGCCATTTTGAGCTACTGTTTCTTTCATGTTGACCATTTCTGCTAGAAATCAGGCTAAAGAAGGAGGAAACATACATGCACAGGATCTGGGTGCAGGGGTCAGAAAATCGGGAGTCAAAAGTGTCTTTTGAGGGGTGGGTCACAAGATTTATTTTCTCAGCTCCATCATTTTATAGGCATGGAGCCAAAGCAGATAAGAGTCTCATCCAAGGGTGGGATCAGGTAAAAAGACTTCCCGTCTTCTGACTCCTCTGGAGACTTTGGAGGAGCCCCTGACGACTCTGCCTGTGCTTTGGCTTTGGCACGGAGTGGGTGAGGGCGGGGAAGAGGAGGCGTGTGTCCCCCAAGGCCAGTGAGGATTCTTGAGGGAGGAGGACGCTGAGGTCATCTCCAAGAGGTGAGAGGAAAGGCTTTCTGACGCCCTTCAGTGTGACCATTCTAGCTTTGGATTTTCTCTTGAAGGAAATGCAGAAGGATATGGATGAGAAGATGGATGTTTTAATAAATATACAGAAGAACAGCAAGCTGTAAGTGTAACGTGCACCCATCTCTCCTCATCCCTAAAGAATCTCCTCCCTTCACTTTGCTAAGTGTCCTTGGGTCCGGAGGACTCTCAGACTCTTCACGGTCCTGTCCTGGTTTCCGGTACTGCAATGGCTTGGGGTCAAGGTCTTCCCTGGCTGCCCGTGCTATGGTTATCTCCTTGTCATGTTGGAAATTGTCTCCTCAACTCTGCCCCTCCCTGACTCCCCAGTCCCCTTCGAAGAGGGCCAAAGGAGCAGCAAGAACTCAGGCTGATAGGAAAAACAGACCCAGACCCACAGCTCCGCCTCAAGAAGATGGATGGAACTGACGGAACACCACTTTCTCTCCACAAGAAGATGATGGCACTACAGAAACCAAAGAAGGACCCTCTGGATTCCCTTCATCAATGCGGGCCATGCTGTGTAAGTGAAGCCTTACCTCCCCCTTACTCTGGTGCTGCCCCCCAGGCTCCTGCCGCCCCCCGTGTCGGGTCATCTAGCTCCCTTACCTCTTGCTGTGAAGGGATGGGGTCTACCCCTCTGTTGGCCCCGGATGCCTCCCTAGCCCAGAACCCTCTCTGGGCTCCTGTCCTTTAGGCTCAGGGGGATTCCGAAGCCATGACCAAGTAAGACCCAACCCTGGCTGGACCTGCTCCCGAGTACCACTGTATTGTTCTGTCCTTTCCTATAGCAAGACCTGATGGGGTGCCCAGCAGGCTGGCCATCTTGGACCAGGGGAAAATGATCTTTCTTGTGCCGTTTCTGTCCTCTACAGGAAAAATGTTTGTTGTGTGCCCTAAAGAACAACTACAATCAGGGGTAGGTAGACCCCCCATAAGAAGTCCTTGTCTCAGCCCGGTGCCCTGTCATCCCAAAGGCTCGGGCTCGGGCTGCATTGGCATCACATCCCACCCGGGTCATGCAGACTCTGCCCCCCTCCCCCACCTCATCCACTCAGTCATAGAGGACATGGCACCAGGCAGGAGGGCCTGGGGACCCCAGCCAGGAGGCTGCTGCCCAGAGGCTCCCATGGAGGGGGTGGGGGATTGCCTCAGTGGCCGCTGAGCTGACCTTGCCTCCCGTTCCTCTCTCTCTCCCTGTCTATAGCAGCAGAAAACTTCCATATCAAGCCTGGCCACCCTGTTCATCCTTGGCTTCTGGAGCTGCTTTCTGATTTATCTGTACTTCCAACCCTATGTGGTGGAGGACATGCTCCCAACCTAGGACCACCGCAGAACCCACCGGCAGCTCCGGCTCTCCCTCCCCCGACTCCTCAAACTACACAGCAAAGGCTTGTGGCCCTCGGACCTACCACCCTGCCCCAGGCCTGCCCCCCACCTGGAGATTAAAATCTTCGTTTAAAGCCAAAGCAGGTATCACTGTTTTGAATGTCAGCCCCAAACTTCAGTGTGTAAGACTGTCACTGTGTAAGACTGTTGTTTTCCTAGATCCCCATAGTTCACACTCCAAGTCCTCTTCCTGCTTCCTGACGGATCAGTGGGAAAGCCTGTCTTGGCCATTCTCAGGGTCATCCCCCTTCCTCTCTGACCAACCCCCCCCCCCCCCCCCCCCCCCCCCCCCCCCCCCGCCCACTCTGCCTGGTTCTGCAAAGGTCTCCCAGCTCAAAAGGGCAGGGAGGCCCCAAGGATAACAGCTTCTGTGTGGTTGCAGGAGAGACCTCATAACCCTTTGCACCTGCTCCCTTTGTGTTCTTAGCTCCTGTACTGTGTGAAGGCTGGAGAGAGCCAAGAGTCCTGGGTGAGTGGGGGAACACCAGGCCCAGGGTCTAGCCTGCACTGCTTCCCCTGAGGTTTTGTCTCAGGGCAGAACTCAGGGCCCCATTGCTGTAGGAACTTGGTTCCCTTCATGGGTTCTGGGGATCCACCCTCTCTACCCTCCTGATGGTTTCCTGTCCCCTGACCAAAAAAAGACATGTCCCTTCAAAGGCCTTAGGCCTGTACGAGAGTGGGGACAAGCCAGTGACCTCCAACGGCTCCACTCTGCGTCCTGCCCCAAATCCCCTAACCTGGCCATTAGCTTGAAATGAGAGCAAAGGAAGATACAGAGAAAGTGGGATCTCCATAAACTCGCCTGCCGTACATGTGACTGTGGGGTTAGTCTAACGGAGGAGGAATTGATAGGGTTCCATATTTTATTTCACACCAGCTTTCTTGTTTCCTGTCTTTGCTAAGTTCGCTGTGCTTGGACTTGTGGCCAGCCTAGAAAATAACTGACCACGTTCTTAACAGGACGCATAATAACGAGCCATGTGTAGGCCTCTGATTCACATTCTGATACACGTGTAACAACCAAAACCCAGAACAAACCTAGGCCTTGCCCTCAAGGACCTTATAGCTTTAAAGGAGACATAAACATGTTTATTAAAAATATGGGCCATATACAAATAAGGACAATAATCACAGCATGCCATGAAAACTAAATGATTTAGAAATAGGAAAAAGAAGGGTGGGTGTAGACTGTTCTCTTCCTGTTGCCGCGCTAACAGGTTACCACACACTGAATGGCTTACAACAACACAAATTGGGTCCAAAATGGGTCTCGTGGGGCTAAAGTCGAGGCGTTGGCAGGCCTGCATCCCTTCTGGAGGCTCTAGGGGAGAATCTGTCTTTTTTGGCTTCTAGAGGCTGTGCCTGCATCCCTTGGCTCATGGCCCCTTCCATGGTCAGAGCCAGCAATGGCCAGCCACGTCTCCCTCATTCTGCATCACTGTGATGCTGATCCTTTTCCCCCTCTTCTTTCCCCTGGTGAGGCCCCTTGTGATTACCCTGGGCCCACCTGGATAAGCCAGCCTACTCCTACTCTAAGGTCAGCTAAGGAGCAACCTCGCCTCACCTTGGCTATGTAATACAGTATAGTCACAGGTTCTGGGGATTAGAACCCGCACATCTTTGGGGGCTCCTGTTCTGCCTACCACAGGGGACTCCCCAGACCCTGTCCCCAGACTTCCAAATCTTCAAACACTCGGGGACACTGCATTGTGTAGTTCTACGCTGTTGTCATGGACCCACAAATCCTCCCATACTCTTTCAAGAGTCTCCCCTCTCGCAAGGGCGAGACACAGTGACCTGCTTCGAATGAGTAGAATATGGCAGAAGTGATGGTGTGTCACCTCCAAGACTAGATCATAAATGACAGGTGGCTTCCTCTTGCTCTCAGATGTGGGTGACGCTCGCTGCCATGTAGCCATGACACCCAAGTGGCCCTATGGGAAGGGTCACAAGGCGAGGCACTGAAGCCACCCACCAAGAGCCATGTGGGGGTCATCCGGCAGCCCCAAGAGAGCCTTCAGGTAACAGCAGCCCCCGTCAACATCTTGACGGCAACCTTACGAGGAGCCCCGAGCTAGAACCACCCAGCTCGGCTCAGTCCAAGCTCCTGACTTGCTGAAACTATGAAGTGATGGATGCTTGTCGCTTTCAGTTGGTAGGTGTTGAGGTCCTTTGTTATGCAGCAAGAGATAAGACACAAGCATACCTCCTGTTCATTTTTAAAAACTTCAAAAGTTGAGCCACAAAGTATGGGGTTCTATGTAGAAAAATGTGCAGTTTGATGAGTTTTTAATGTATGTGCATCACTAACCTTATTCTAGAACTTTTCCAGCACCTCTTTCCCACCCATACCTACTCTGCTCCCCAGTTACCACTCTTCTAGACTTTATCTCAATGTATTATTTTGCCTGTTTTTGAACTTGATCCAGACAGAACCATAATGTGTTTTTTGGTCTCATTTCTTTTGCTCAAAATTACATCTGTATAACACATGCGTATTGTTGTGTGCACAGCAGTTTATTATTTTGTAATCGCTGTGCAGTTCCCATGTTGTGAATAGGCCATCATTTATTTATCCATTCTCCCATTGGTAGCCCAAATGATTCTTTTTTTTTTAAAGATTTTATTTATTTATATGACAGAGGGAGAGAGAGATCACAAGTAGGCAAAACAGGCAGAGAGAGAGGGGGAAGCAGGCTCCCTGCTGAGCAGAGAGCCCGATGCAGGGCTCGATCCCAGGACCCTGAGATCATGACCTAAGGCAAAGGCTTAACCCACTGAGCCACCCAGGCACTCCCCAAATGATTCTTTTTAAACAGGCAAAGTAAAAGCAATTTTCCCTGTTGCCCTCTGTGCATTTGCCTGGTCTTTAAACACTTTCCCTGATCCATGGTGCCCTGTAGATCACTTTATTCTCCTTTTTCCCCCAACAGAAGTATTTATCAGACTGAAGAAAACCTTAAGCCTGGGACTTCAGCCCTGAAGCTCAGATCTACCTGGCTCAGATCGCCAAAACTCAGATCTACCTGTCTGCCCAGGTCCCGGCCATTGTGTCAAACTCAGTACAGACAAAACCAGATTCCCCACCTCTGCACCCGGATCCCTTCTCTGCCTGACTTCCCGAGAGGGGTCTGTGTCCTCACTCAGTGTCCTGGCAGCCAGGCATAGGAGAATCTCTAGACAAGGGCTGGACCTTGTTCCCCACCAGGCTTTCCTTCAAACCCCCTGTCTGCCTATCTACCTGGTGCCCTGCCTCAGTGTCCCAGGGAGAAATCTCACTGCTGTAGAGCTCAGAGCCCCTGCCCTGAGAAGTCAGGCCCCTGGCCTCTTCTCCCAAAGCCCCTTTAGTTATTTTAGGATTTCTGAGAATATGGGCAAACTACTAATTACAGCCAGGCAATGGAATGCTCCTTCCTCCTTACCCTGCTCTCTGTCGCTTCCTCCATGATAGGTCTTTGATGGCTCTCAGGACCTCTTCCGGAAGAGCTGAGGAGGAGAGAAGTGGGCAGGTTGCTCAGAGAGCACACAGCACTGGCTTGTTACCCACCATCCCTGACCCTTGATGGATGTGTGGGTGTATAGCTAGCATTCCCAATTTCTGACATGGGTATCACTTAGTCATTCAAGTTTTACACTTTCCCTCCCTCCCTCCATCCCTCCCACAGCAAATATGCTACCCATTCCCAAGCAATCTTTATAACATTCCCAACGTGCATCCCCCAAGTCCTCCAAATCTTATGCCTACTCTAATCCAGGCTCTTAGCATCTGGATCCTAAACCACTCAGAGTAGCTTCTGACCCACTTCCCTTGGTTCCAGTAGTTTCCTCCAACCTGTAATTCATTCTGACCACTTCCACGTCCTTGGTCCTTAACCACTGCTTTCTCCCATCCCAGTACTAACCAGGCCTGACCCTGCTTAGCTTCTGAGATCAGACGAGATCGGGCGCGTTCAGGGTGGTATGGCCGTAGACTTAACCACTGCTTTCTGCTCCAACACTGTCCCTTGCTCTAAAGCCTCCAGTGCCTGTTGCTCATGGGATAATGTCCGAACTCCCCAATGTGTTGTTCAAGACCTTGCTTTTCTGATCTGATCTTAGATGCCTGAAGTTTTCTCCCCCTCTTCCTACTGGTAAGCCTACACTGTAGGGTCCCACCTGTGCTTTGCACATCCCCACACCCTTGTGCTCCCCTCCTCCTCCCATCTCCATGAAGCCTCAGCCATGCCTGCTGGACTGCCCTCGGCCGCACATAGCTCCTCAAGGACTCACGACCGAGCTGCTCAGCCAGCAGAGACATGTCCCACCTCCTTACTAGTTCCAGCCTGTGTACGTCTTTCCTCCCCATGCCCTTGGTCAGTTTCTAGAGCCAGCGCTTCCATTGTCTTCCTCATCCTCAGCGTGAAGGGAAGAGCTCTGCACTTGGCAGGCTCTTAGGAAGTGTTTGTTGCCGGAACTGCTGTGTAGGCTGAGCTGGCTCTCAGCCCCCCAGGGCTTGAGACCTGGACCCCCCCCCCCAGGACTTGTGGCCATGGCACTGTACCCCAACAGTGCCAACAGTGGATCCCACAGTGCCAACAGTGGTCTCTTCCCATGCAGATTCCCCCAAGACTGAGTGGGCTCTTTGGAGGTCTGAGAAGAATCTCTGGACTGTCCAGACTTCCATCCCAGATCATGTCTGGCAATCTCCTTAGGTGACTGTGCCCTGTGTTCAGATGGGCTCATGGGATGAGTGAGGCAGGTTCCCTCTTGAGACTTGATTTTGTGGCCAGATTCCCCCCCTTTTATTAAAGATTTTATTTATTTGACAGAGAGAGACACAGCGAGAGAGGGAATACAAGCAGGGGGAATAGGAGAAGGAGAAGCAGGCTTCCCACCGAGCAGGCAGCCTGATATGGGGTTCATATGCTGAGCCGAAGGCAGAGGCTTAACCCACTAAGCCACCCAGGTGCCCCCAAATTCCCCTTAATGGGTTTTCAAACCTATGCAGACCTAACACAAGGTCATCAGGGAAACTGAGCTGCCAGGACCAGCTGAATCTTTGTGCACACGATCTGCGGTACTGATCAAGCTCTGAGGGCTGGAAGCAGTGGTCTCTGCGGTCCCCGTCCCTCGGCTCTTCCCATGCTCCCTGCATCCCGGTTCCACATCATCTGATGCAGAGACGGCAGAAGGACAACTGGGTGTGCAGAGGGGACACGTTTTCCTGGCTGCTCAGCAGTTGTCACGTCTGCCCTTGGGAATGGACCCTCAGGGAGCCAAAGCCCATCATCCTTGCTGACAGTGCATGCAGGGCAGCTTTGCTGGTGAGCTCATGCTCTCTCCGTAGGTCTCAGTGTCACCTCATCTGGACTGTAATTACATTGCTGTCTTCTCCCAGAGATGCTCTCCCTGTCCCGTGTACAGAGCCTCTTGGAGGCTTCTTCCCAACCCACGTTCTCCCTTCTTTGGGCTACAGGTCCCAGCTGATCAGATCAAGGAGGCTCTCCAACTCCACCACCCACACTTCCTTCCCTGGGAATTGGGAATTTGGCGAGACTCCGCTGGCCCCCAGAACTGAGGACTTCTACCTGGGGGCAGCACAGGGATCTCCCACCATTGGCCCAAGAAGCAGAAGAGCAGGTCTGTAGAAAAAAGACAACAGTTTGCAGAGAGAGAGAAGAAGGAAGCAGAGAGCGGTGGAGAGCCACACGGGCTCCTGCCTCAGCTCTGTGACAGCCCCGGAGTGTGGTCTAGTCACTGTCACCGCAGAGCGGCTTCTCAGCCTCTGAGCCCACCTCTGCAGCTTGCTGCGGGGACTCCCAGGCCCAAAGCGGCGCAGGGAGGAGCGCTCAGCCGCGCACACAGCCGCTGAGGGGCAAAGCGGGCACCGCACACCGGGGCCCCACCACAGGCCCAGTGCTCTTGGCTCCCTTTGCTCTGTGGCTCTCCAGGTCGGCCGCACTCCCAAGGGGAACAGGAGAAGGAAGGAGCAGCGCCTGAAAACGCCTACCTCATGGGGGCGAGGTGAGGGCAACATAAGAGGATATGTAGAGGTGTGTTCATTTTCTAAATGAGAACTGCCTGCCAGTGATGATAGTGAAGTCAGAATTGCTTCTCCTCGGTTCAGAGGCCTTCAGTTCCCAGGCCCAGTCTCCTGCCACCTGGGCTGACTGCGGTCACAGCCACTCCTGCAATGAGATGAATGTGGATCAAGTTCATGCAACAAATAAACAAATGACCTACAGCTGTTTGGAGAGGAGGCCGGAAAAGTGCATGAGGAAAGCAAACAATAGGAAAATACGCGAATGGTATGGGACCGGGCCCGGCTCGAGCAGAGGACAGAACAGGTGGGTCCACTGTAACACAGCCTCTTAGCTCTGTCACCTCAGTGTCTGGTTCCCACAGAGGGAGGCCGATTGGCTCACCCAGCCCACCCACAGGTCCCGGGTGCCAAAGCCCCAGCCTGGCACTAGCAGTCACCACTGAGACGTGTGGCTGAGTCATTTGGTGGAGATTAGGTGGGCAGGGCTGGGCCCAGGAGGAGGCCCGGCTGTGTCATCCAGTCCTGTCCCTGCCATGGGGCCTGGCAGAGTGCTGACTCCCAGCCTCCCCTGCCCTGGGTCCCTTTCCTGGGGCCACAGGTCACAGCCAGCCCCGAAGGTGGACAAGGATGGCCTCAGGCCCCCACCATCATGGATGGGAGCCCAGACCAATCTCTCTCAGACCAACAGGTCTGATTATACCCACTTCCATGCCAAGTGACTGCCTGCCTGCCTTCCTAAGCAGGCTACCCTGACTGGCTCCAGGGGTCCCCAAGGCTCCCTGCACCCCCCCCCACGGTATTTTTCTTTCTTCCTTTTTAAGATTTTATTTATTTGACAAAGAGAGACACAGCGAGAGGGAACACAAGCAGGGGGAGTGGGAGAGGGAGAAGCAGGCCTCCCGCTGAGCAGGGAGCCCGATGTGGGGCTCCATCCCAGGATTTTAGAATCATGACCTGAGAAGAAGGCAGACGCTTAATGACTGAGCCACCCAGGCACCCCCTCCCCTCGACGACCCACGACGGTATTTCAAAGGTGACTTGTCCTCTTTGTGTGATCAGGGTGGCTGTTTGCTACTTCTCTCTATATTAAACACAACACAGCAAGTTCCATCTTCAGAATTGAGATGAAAGAGTGGGAACCTGACCCTGATTCCAACAGTAGAAAACCCAGAAGGTGGAGAAGCATGCCCTCGCGGGCGGTGGAGCGACGTCTCATGCTTCCCAAAGTGGTGACCAAGAAGGGTTTTTTTTTTTTTTTAAGATTTATTTATTTATTTGTTTGACAGAGATCACAAGTAGGCAGAGAGGCAGGCAGAGACAGAGAGAGGAGGAAGCAGGCTCCCTGCTGAGCAGAGAGCCCGATGCGGGGCTCGATCCCAGGACCCTGAGACCACGACCTGAGCCAAAGGCAGAGGCTTGCCCATTGAGCCGCCCAGGCGCCCCACTGTTTTGTTTTGTTTTTAATGGGTGATGAGTTTGTGGGCAGATGAGCACCTCTGCTGGCAGTCTCCTTAGAGTGACATTTCTGAGGGGCAACGTGGTGAAACGCATCAGATGCCTCAAAAGCAGAAAACGATTACAGGTGGGTGCCAAGACTTAGCTACAAGGGCACTCGTCATGGAGTCATCTATAAGATATTCTTAAAAATCAGAAACAATGGAAATGGACACCAACTGGTTCAATAAATTACGACGCACCCGTGAAGGGGCATGTACTACTGATATTAATAACTGTTGTTGAAATATACTGAATGCCATCAGGAGATGTTAAGGATATAATGGTAAGTGAAAAACAGCAAATTAGGAAGCAGTATTAGTATAATCCCACTTTTTTTTTTTAAAGATTTTATTTATTTATTTATTTGACAGAGAGAGACACAGCGAGAGAGGGAACACAAGCAGGGTGAGTGAGAGAGGCGGAAGCAGGCTTCCACGGAGCAGGGAGCCCGATGCGGGGCTTGATCCCAGAACTCTGGGATCATGACCTGAGCTGAAGGCAGACATGCAACGACTGAGCCACCCAGGCGCCCCTATAATCCCACTTTTGATAAAAATGTGTGTGTGGGTGTGTGCGTGGATGTGCACGCATGCAAAGCGGGGAAAGACTTAGAAGGATATACATAAGAATAACAGCAGTGGTTTTCTCTGCACAGGATTGTGACAATTGTCATTCTTTGTGCTTACCTATAATTTCTAGTGTTTCGACAATGAGCTTGTATTATTTGTATAATTTATTTTTTTAAAGATTTTTATTTATTTATTATTTGACAGACGGAGATCACAAGCAGGCAGTAGAAGCAGGCAGAGAGACAAGAGGAAGCAGGCTCCCCGCTGAGCAGAGAGCCGGATGCAGGGCTTGATCCCAGGACCCTGGGATCATGACCTGAGCTGAAGGCAGAGGCTTTAACCCACTGAGCCACCCAGGCGCCCCTTATTTGTATAATTTAAAAAAAAAACTTTTCTTTTTTAAGGAAGAGGAAGGTAGCCCAGGAAGCACTCTTTAGAATGGAGGCAAAGTCAACTGAGACCCCCTAAAATCTCTGCTAATGGAAAGTGCCTTCGACCCTTCTGTTTTCTGGGAGTGACCAGGAAGTCATGCCTCGGGCCCTTTGCACTTACAAGTGTTCGTTCCCACTTCCTCAGCTAACCACATACCCAGCTTCCTCTCCTCAAAATTACCTTCTCAGTGATACTTTCCCTATTATTCCATACAAATAATAACATCCCCGGCCTCGGCATTCTTCATGGTCCATTCTCGGCCGCATTTTTACTCTCCAGCACACTTATCACCAACTTCCATAGTCGATATTCTACTTGTTTGTTGTCTGCCTTCTTCTACTAAAATGTGAGCTCCTCGAGAACAGAGATTTTGTTACTGTCACTGCTCTGTCCCAGGGCCTTGGGCAGCACCAGACACAGAGGATGGGATCAACAAACACTTGCTGAAAGAACACATAAATGTAAAGATGTTCACTATAGCCAAGCGCTTCAGGCTCTGTGCTAAGAGCGTCACCTGCAGCCTTTCACTTTATTCTTCCAACAACCTGTAAAGTCATTCTGTCTATCCGTTCAGTGAAGTCATTTGAACTGCCACTCTCCCTATCTTAAGCTGGGTGAAACAGGCATGGAGAGAGGAGGTAGTGAAAATAATCCGTCCAAGGTCATGAAACAAGTGGTAGAGTTGAAATTTGAACCCGAGCATTCTGATTTCAGAACCCATTTCCTGGGGCACCTGGGAGGCTGCCTTTGCCTCAGGTCATGATCTCAGGCTCCTGGGATCGAGCCCCACATTGGGCTCCCTGCTCAGCTGGGAACCTGCTTTTCCTCTCCTCCTTACTTGTTCTCTCTCAAATAAATAAATAAAAATCTTAAAAAAAAAAACAACCCACCAAAAAACCTATTTCCTCTCCACTCTTGCATTTCACAATGTAGTTTCCCTAGACCAGACCAGCAGCATCAGCATTATCTGGGACCTTGTTAGACTTGTGGAATCTCAGGCTATATCCAAGACCTACCGAATCAGGTTCTGCCTTTGAACAGGATTTCCCAGGTGACTCCACGCCCACTGGAGGCTGAGAAGCAGTGCTCTGGCTATGCTATCAGGTATATGGAAAATAGGAGGCCTTCGTCTGACCAAAGGGCTGCCTATAGTCTGGGTTAATCTAGCTTTGGGTTTTGTACCCCTCGGGGTTGTTCTCCTGCCTACTACTCCCTGACCCAGGAGCAGTTCAGTCTCTGCTGTTGCAATCCTGGAGAGGTGCTGGAACGGGTCTGGTGCAGAGAGCAAAGCATTTGGCTTCTCTCTTCAACTACCCCTTGCGCCTCCAGGGGAGAGCCAGAGTTTCATGCAGATTAGCGAACGCTCACGGCCAGCCTCTGCCCGGGAGCCAGCCAGGGTTGCTTCTCTTTCTTAGAGAAAACCTCTTAGTTCATTTAGGGAAAAGGAGACCTGTGCCTCTCAAACACATGCGACAGAGCCCACTGACATCAGAGATGTAGCTGAGCCAAGACTAGAAGCTCACCAGACTTCAATCTTAGGCTTGTTTTGAAACAAAACCAAAACCTACTTTCAATTAAATCATTACTGCCTGGGAGCCCACCCTGACGCTCATTTTCATCACTAGGAGCCACCTTCAGCTTGACATTCACTGAACAGTAGGCCTGAAATAAAAGCAGAAATCCTCATTCCTAGCCTTGCCCGAGCACATTAAAATCAAGGGTATTCTCTATAAACCCTCCAGCAAAAGCCAACTATTGAAAACCCACAGCAGAGGGCGCTAGAGCCCCACCAGTCCCTGCCCACTGACCTCTCCAGGAGGAAAAGCTCAAGGTCACTGAGAAGAAAATCAGACAAGATGGGCCCATGGGCATGGTATCTAGACCCTGGGTCTCACTCTGGATTCATCTTTGTAATTTTGTGGAGCCCCAAGACGACTGACAGTTCTGATTTGTGCCTACAGGAAAACCAGTGGTAACCCACATAAAGAATCATTTCCAAAAGTCCTCCCATAATCCAGTGCTTGGAAATCACCAGAAGTGTCCCACACCCATTCCTTTACTTACTTGCCCAGTGCTTTGTTGAGCACCTGCAAGGAGCCAGGCACTGGGCTAGCCCATGCACTTCTCAGAAAGTGGTGCTGTCACAACAGTTAGATTCGAGGCTAGCCCTCAAAAGCCTTTTAAGTCTTTAGTAGGAATATAGAATTAGACTATTTTCTGTTCTGGGGTAGAGAAAAGGAATGGCAGGAGGACAATGTGGAAGAGAAGGGAAAGTGTGGGAAGAGAAGGAGAGATGAGCAGGAATAAGAGGACCCTGGGGAAGAGGAAGCAAAGTTGGGTTTCAACCCCTGCCTGCTGTACATAAAATATTAAACCTTAAAAGGTTTGTCTCTGGCATACTCCCACTTCCCTTTCTAGACCCTGAGCTGGGTCTAGACTCTCATCTCCCCAGAGCCCAGAACTCCTTCCCACAGCACATGCCAGCCTGGCCTGCCCACCCGGCTGCCATGCTCCCGAGTTTCCTATTCTTCACTCCCATCTGCTCTCCCTGGCCTGCAGCTGCCCTTCTCAGCTCAGTGTTAGTAGGACAGCAATTAAACTAATGCACCCCAAGTGATATCTTCTGGAGTCCCCAGATTTTTTTTTTTTTTAAGATTTTTTAAAAAAGATTTTATTTATTTATTTGACAGAGATCACAAGTAGGCAGAGAGGCAGGCAGAGAGAGAGAGGGGGAAGCAGGCTCCCCGCTGAGCAGAGCCCGATGATGCTGGGCTTGATCTCAGGGCTCTGAGATCATGACCTGAGCCCAAGGCAGAGGCTTAACCCACTGAGCCACCTGGGTGCCCCCAGATCCGTCTTTCATTGCTAAGTTCTCAGACAGTGGGCTGGAGGGCCAAGACAATTTCAGGCTGTTTATTCAGGGATGGTTTTTTGGAAGCCAGGCCTGCCACGGGGGTCCCATACAATCTGTCAGAGGAGCTGGCAGGAGGGGCCTCTCTGGGGGTGAAGGGCTGGTACAGAATGGCCATGGCAGGTCAAAGATTTGTAGATCAGGGATAAGTGCCTCTGAGCAGTTCTGAGTGTGTGTGACAGTGACTTTATGTGTGTGATTCTGCGTGCTTGGATGAGGTCAGAGGGGAGGGTCAGTTCAGGGGGGAAGGATGGGCCACAGGGCTTGATGCAGAAGAACCACTGGCACTGAGGTGCCAGTGTGGGGGGGTGTCATGGCAGCTGCAGGCCTACTTTCCCAAGGCCATCCCTGGGAAGCCCTCCCTACCCGGGGCTCTGTGGCATCCATCTGGCTCAGAGCTGAACAGAACAGGGTCCGCGCTGCCCATTGCCAATGCGCAGCTCCCTGTCCACTGCCCATGCGCAGCTCCCTGCGGGGAAGAGAGTCGCTCAGAAGGTCCTGTCTCTGGCTGCGCAGGGAGCTCAGGTGGAGGGCTGCGGCTTTCCTAGAGAACTGCAGAGGGAGGTAAGTGAGCTTCAAGGGGCCCGGGAGGATGGCTGTGGCAAGGCCCTTGCACGGGCCACAAAGCAGGCAGGACCGTGGCACTTCACACTGAACTTGCCCTTTATGGTGAATCTTGGGCATCCTGCGCGCGGTTGCTTCCCCAGCTGGGCTGCCTCCAGAGCCTGCCAGAGGGCTCCCACTGAGAAACCCATCTGCTTGTTGTTTCTCTGCAAGGACCCTTTGGCTGTGCAGGAGGTGGGGCGAGGAGGGAGGAAGCCAGTTTGCTCACCAGGCTTTAGTAGAATAAAAGGACACACTGGGTACCTGTCCACGCAGAATTTAAAGCTGTGACTTCCCTGCCTCATTCACTGTACCTTTGCAAATGTCTCTCTGACCCCAAAATGCTACTCCCATCCCAGGGAACGTGGCCCAGTTCAACCCCTCCAAATCCCAGCCCGCAATCGTGACAGAAATCAAACTAGCGTTTCCCTTTAGGCTGGGAATGTCTTGGAAGAGGCGCAGGGGAAGGTTCTAGAGTGCTGGTAGTATCCTATTTGTTGATCTGGGTGGTGTGATATGGGTATGTGTTGTGCGTTGGAAAAGTATTCTTCAAACTGCAAAGGTAAGATTGGGCAGCTGGTTTAGAAAATAGTTCGTCAATTCCTCAAAATTCAGCGTGGAGTTACTACTATATGGCCCAGTAATTGCACTCCTAGGTACATACCCCCAGAGAACTAAAAACATGCGCAGACAAAGGCATACACATGCATGTTCACAGCATCATTATTCATAAGGGCTGAAAGAGTAAAACCCCCCAAATGGCCATCAACAGGTGATGAATGCATAAACAAGGTGTGGTCTCTCCATGAAATGGAATATTATTCATCCATCAAAAGGGATGAAGTCCTGACACAGGCTACCGTGTGGCTGAACCCGGAAAACACATGAAAGAAGCCAGCCACAAAAGGCCACATATTGTATGATTTCATTTCTATGAAAAGTCCAGAATAGGTAGATCTTACAGAGATAGAAAATAAGGAAGTGATTGCCAGGGGCCAAGGGATGGGAAAATGGATATGGGATTTCTTTTGGGAGGTGATGGAAGTATTCTGGAATTAGATGGTGGCAGTGGTTGTCCACTTTTAAACGACTTTAAAAGGGTGAATTTTACCATATGTATGTTTTACCTTAATACTTAATAAGGTGCCACTGCTCTGTTTCTCTGGCGCCTGATTAAAAAAAGAAAAAAAAAATCCCAGCCACTGTCCCAACCAAAATGTTACCTCCCCTAGGAAGTCACCTCTCCAAGCTCGTTCTGTGTTTAGTGCCTACACCCCGCTTACTACTTACTGCTTTTGGAACCTGGCCACCCAGAATGTGGCCCAAGGACAGCATCACTGCATCATTCAGAAGCTAGTTAGACCTGCCACGTCTCGGCCCCCCAGGCCTACTGACTCAGACTCTGCTATTTAATGAGGTGTCCAGCTAATTTGTATGCACCTTAAAATTTGAGAAGCACTGCTCTAGAGAACACTCCCCCACCCCCTCCCACCTGCTGCCAACAAAAGAGATTTTAAACTCCTCAAGGCGGTCTTTGTCTATCTCTACAGAGTCTGTGATCATAAATATTTGTTGACTCAGAAGTCACACATGTTCATCCTCAGAGAATGCTGAGTGGCCTCAGAACTACAGCCAATACCTGCTCTGACTTTAAGATCAGGATCAACTAAACTTTGAGGTTCTTTTGGTGGGATAAGAGAATAGGTAGCTTTCTGACATTCAGAGTAAGATATTCAAATGCCATTTCCTACTAAAAGCAATCAGGGCTCCTCAGTCAAATGGCTGATTCTAGATCTGGGCAGAAAGTGAACAAGAGACTTGTACAAAATGTAAGAGACTTCTTGGATCATGTCTGGAGAATTCAGGAGTCAAATAGAAGAAGCTCCTGCTGGCCAAATTGTGGCCACATGAGCATCAGTAATAATACTAACTACAATGAATCCAAACACATCAAATGTATTAAAAGCTGTGAATTAGGAGTAATACTCAAAACAGAGCAAAACAAAACTTTGTTCACTGTTGCAGGATGCTAGGAAAGCAACTCAGTATTTTGCAAATGGTAAATAAAGGAGGAAAATGAAGCAATTCTTCTGGATATCAAATAATAGAGAATGATAGCTGTCATTTCTCCTTCACTTTTGGGCTGCAGTGATGATGAAGGAGAAATGATGGAATCAGATATCACTATTTTGAAACATTTAATGAACCAAAAGATTCAAGCATTGGTCCTCTGTAGAATCAAATGTCATAGGAATGCGAATCCTGTTGGAAGAACAGATCATCACTGAAACCAAACCTGAGCCTGAGTAAGTTCTAAATCCTGTACCAATTTACAGGAAAAATAGGAACACATAACTCGTTAAACTACACCATAAGGAGATCATCAGCAAAGTCTGGATTGTGAACAAGTCTACAGGATAAACAACCCCGTGTCTTCAACAAACAAACTTCAAGGGGAAAAAAAAAGAAGTGACCATAAGTTAGAACAGTTAAAATTCTATCGGCCAATTTCAATATGTGACCCTCATTTGGACCTTGATTCAAACTATTTAAAAATTTTTACCATTGGGCACCTGGGTGGCTCAGTTGGTTAAGCGACTGCCTTCGGCTCAGGTAGTGATCCCAGAGTCCTGGGATCGAGTTCCGCATCTGGCTCCCAGCTTTATGGGGAGTTTGTTTCTCCCTCTGACCTTCTCCCCACTCATGCTTGCTCTCTCACTCTCTCTCGCTCTCAAATAAATAAATAAAATCTTTAAAAAAATTTTATTATTGAGGGACGCCTGGGTGGCTCAGTTGGTTAAGCGGCTGCCTTCGGCTCAGGTCATGATCCCGGCGTCCTGGGATCAAGTCCCACATCGGGCTCCTTGCTCAGCAGTGAGCCTGCTTCTCCCTCTGCCTCTGCCTGCCACTCTGTCTGCCTGTGCTCACTCCTGTGCTCTCTATCTGACAAATAAATAAATAAAAAAAATCTTTAAAAAAAATTTTTATTATTGAAACACACTTAATATACGATGTTATATTAGTTTCAGGTGTACAGCATACTGACTCAGGAATTCTGTTACTCAGTGCTCACCACAATAAGTCACCATACATCATTGTTACAATGTTATTAGCAACATTCCCCATGCTGTATCTTTTCATCTCTGTGACTTACTTATTTTATAACTTATGTTTGTGCCTCTTAATCCCCTTCCCTTATTTTGCCCACTCCTGTCCCCTCTGGCAACTACCACTTTTTTCTTTGTATCTCAAGACTCTGTTTCTGTTTTTCTGTTTGTTTTGATTTTTAGATCCCACAAATAAGTGAAATCACATGGTATTTGTCTTTCCCTGTGTGACTTACTCCACTTAGCAAACTACCCTCAAGGTCCATTCAGGGTGTCACAAATGGCAAGGTTTCACTCTTTTTTTAATGGCTGAATAATATTCAAACTATTTTTGAAATCCATGGATGACAATTTTGAGACAGGAAATTTGAACAGTAGAAATTGTTAATTTGTTCTGATGTATAATAGAATTGTGGTGTTGAAACAAGAAGAATTCTTTTTGAGTGATTTATTAATAACACTTTTATAGAAGAAATGGTATAACATCCAGAATTTGCTTCAAAGTAACAGAAGCTGAGCTAAATTGATGGGTGTGGGGTATGGGGCAAGTTTGGCCATTGTGGTTGGCCAGTAGCCAGGTATGTGATAGTTAACGATGCTATTCTGTGTACTTTTGTGTATCTTCCAAAGTCTCTAAAATTAAAAAAGCTAAAACAAACAAGAGATATATACAAAGTGTTGATCTAGAAAAAATAGTGTATAAGCAAAACAAAATAGACTTTAGTCCAAGGATCCAAAACTGTGTAAGAACAATAAGATGACCTTTCTTGTCTCATTCTCAACTTTCCCATACTTAGATTTTTTAATAATGTAATAATTTTCCTTTAGAGGTGTTCTGTTAACTCTCAGTTCACAGTCTGGAGAATACACCAGAAACCAAAAAGTTATCCAAACTCAAGGAGAAACAGTTGGATACAGAAATAATTATGGAAGCTATGGGGTCCAAGAAGGGCATAGCTGAGTTCACACCAGAAGTCTGCTGATGGAAGGCCTGAGCCAGCCTGCAGATGTGTTTACCACCGAGTTGGGAATGGAAATAGTGTGCTGGTTTAGCATCCTTCTCCCTAACAGAATCAAATGTTAGAGGCTGGGTCTTTCTCATGGCTGCACATTCAAATCCCCTGGGAGCTCTGGAAATGGGTTGACTTCCCCGCCCCCAATCCCCCTTAAAGGGAGCTCTCTGCAGGTGATGTCCATGTGCAGCCAGAATTGAGGCCTTAGTGTCTGGGCCAGGCAGGCTTGGGATTGCAGCTGGTCTGGGCACATCTAACCACAGCTGGGAAATGGTGGCAGTCAAAGCTGGGTGAATGACAAAGAGAGCTGAGGGGTGAAAGGCTTAATGTCAGCTTCATTCTATTTGCTGTGAGTCACTTGAGGTCATCTGGAGCCACTGTCTGACCTGAGTCACTCTCCCTGGGTCTCTGGGATGTGGCTGAGGTCCAGGGAGGCCAGAGCTTGGCTCCAGGGAGCTCAGCCTTGGGCTTGGGTGGCTGCAGGTTCCAGCAGCATATGTCCCATCTCTAGGGCAGACAGCTGCTGGGCAGAAGCCAGGTGGGACAAAGCTGGGAGGAAAAGGCTGCCAGGGTGCACAGGTCAGCCTTCCACAGTGTGCTGGGCTGTGAGTCAATCCCGAGTGACACCCAGCAAGCAGTGGGCAGCGCCAAGCGGGATTCCATCTCCATGGTGACCAGCAGAAGTCAGGGTGACCCACAGGCCAAATCCCTCCCTGCAGGTTCTGCGCCCAGCGCTGAATAGTGACTTTCATCAGTGCCACGGCAGAGAATTCTACTGCTAACTGACAGGGAGCACAGAGATTTCAAGTAAATGTGTCAGGAGCCACTGATTCCTGGCAATTGAGGTGGGGGGGGGGGTGGCTTCTAAGCAATCAGGACACATTATGGGGAAATATGACTCAAGTTCCCAAAATGCTCTTCTCAGGTATTACCTGTGACACAGAGCAGGGCCCCTCCTCCTTTCCCAGTGGCAGAGGGATGGGCAGCTCCTTAGCCAGCTCAGGTGCTGCTTGGCTTCCTTGCTGGTCTAGTAGGAGATTGCCACTTTCAGGCCCATTTGGCCCAGAGGAAAGGCTCCTACACCTCCCAGGATATGTGACTCAGATGACCTTCTACCATACCCTCCTTCTGCTCCAGGTGTGACTTCACCCTATGCCTCGGCCCCACCCAAGTTGACCAGCCCAGCATTGCTCATGGCTCCCTAGCCTGGGATCCTTCTCTCTTGACCTCTCAAGAGCTCCCCTTCTCAGGCAGCCCTGTTGGCTACAATCTGGCCTTCATGGGACAGTCCCCTCTCTGACCATGGCCCCAGAGGTCCTGGTATCACTTACTTGCCGCCAGGCAACATTAAGGCTGGGATTTGTAAGCAACCAACCAACCAAGCAATGAGAAGTTTAAGACCTTCAAAGAACTTCAAGCAAGCCACTTTGGTGAAGCAGAGTCCATGTGAGGCCAAAGGAAGGCAAAGTCATGTGAGTATAAGGACTGTGCAATTAGGACAGTTTCCTGGAGGAGACTGGGCTTGAGCCTGGTAAGGAGGACAACTGGTTAGTTAGTTAGGTGCTAATTAGTTAGGTGCTGAGAAGTGGTGGGACTGAGCAGCCGGCTCATGGTGATAGAAAAGTCAGGAGCGGGCGCCTGGGTGGCTCAATGGGTTAAAGCCTCTGCCTTTGGCTCAGGTCATGATCCCAGGGTCCTGGGATCGAGCCCCGCATCGGGCTCTCTGCTCAGCGGGGAGCCTGCTTCCTCCTCTCTCTCTGGCTGCCTCTCTGCCTACTTGTGATCTCTGTCAAATGAATAAATCTTTAAAAAAGAAAAGTCAGGAGCAAATGGGCTCTGAGAATCCTTGTGGGCAGGCAAGAGTGATACCCACAATACATAACCATCGGCCCTGACCCACCAGACTGTGGAAGTGCTGGCTGTGTCAGCTGTGACCATTGAGTCGCTGGATTGGAATCTGGGGTCTCCTGGGAAAGGACCAGGGTAATGATGGGCAGGTGGCATTTGTGTTGGGGGCAGGGGCTCAGGGCAGCAGCTGCTTACCAACAGGATGGAAGCAGCTGGGTGTTTTAAGACCCCTGAGGACCATGAGTAGCGTGCACTGTCTGAAGCTCTGCCCAGCCTGTGTGTGGGGCAGTGGCCACAAGATGCAAGCCCAGCGCTCAGGAATTCTGATGGGATGCATAAGCCACATACTTGTCTGCAGCAGGACACAGCTATGAGTCAGGAGCATCCACTTTCCCTCCTTCTCGGAAAAGATTATGTTCCTGCATAGCACAGAGAGCCCAGAGGGCGGCCACTGCTGTTGGGAATGCTGACCTGTCTCTACCTTGGTCCAGCCAACACCCAGAGAGAGCCCGGGCCCCACCCAAGAGACACTGTTAGCCTTGCAGCCCCATCTCTGACTCAGAGGCTTGCGATCCCCTCGGGAATCAGACTCCGACCTTGGTTGGTCTTGTAAAGTCAGGTAAACTCCCAGGGACAATGAGACTAGGAGGTTTGATGACTTGTCAGCTCATTCAGAGCCAGAAAAATCCAAAGACTGTCCCTGGGACACAGTGGTTGGCCCCTGTGCCATCAGGTCTGGCTTTCTGGGAGAGAAGCCCCCCCCCACCCCTTTACAGAGGGCACGGACTTTCAGAGGCAGCGGTGGGCATCTGGCAGGGGTTGCACAGCAAGACTTGGACAGGCCAAGAATCCTAACTTCAGGGAAGGGGAGGAGAAGAATCAACCCTGTTACCAGGTGGTGGAGCGAGATGGCAGCTGGGAGCGCAGCACAGCCAGGGCGGCAAGAGTCCTGGGAGGCAGGTGCAGGCAGAGACCAGCAGGGTGGGAACATACTGGAGTGGACATGGAGACCCTCACAGACATCATCAGCAGGAAGCCAGAGAACCACACTTGGGACACGGGCACGTCCCATGGCAGGCCAGGGCCACGCCACTGCTGAGACTGTCGCCCCCCAACATGGAACGCTACCTTCAGAGTGGTCTCTTCTGCCGCCATAGCTATAAATGCATTCTCTTCTGTCACTGTACCTTCTCCCATATGGGTCAGAACCCGCAGGTGGCCAGACCAGGAGAGAACAGGTGCAAGCTCTTCAGGGCAGGGAGGAAGAAAAGCACGTGGCCCATGAACACCCTGAAACTGTAGAAAGTGTTGCATGTGTGCACATATAATTTTCTGGAGCAAGGTCAGAGTTTTTCATGGGATCCTCAGATGAACACAAGCACTGCTCTAGAACAATAGTTCTCAACACTTTCCTGATGCCCCTGAGGCATGATGGAGGAAGGGGAAGTGGTAGGAGGTGAGATGTGAGTGATGGACATGAGGCATGATGGGATCCTCTGAAAGATCAGTTTCCATCCCATCCATTCAAGTCAGACATTTAATCCTTTCATCTAGGTCAACACTCAGACCCAAATGTGCCCTCCCTGCCGTTAAGCCAGAATCACACACCTAACTTGGATGCTGAAAAGTCATCTCCTCTGAACACATCCAACCTGGAACTCTTGATTCATGTCACCCCTTCCCGCTCCCCCATGCTTCTTCCCCTAGTCTTCACTATCACAGTTAATGATGGTCTTCTTTTCTATGAAGAGGGAGAACTGGTAAGCTCTGGGTTCAAATCCCAGCTTTTCTGCGGGCTGGCTGTGTGACTTTATGCAAACTGATTAAACTCTCTGTGCCTCAATGCCCTCTTCTATGAAATAGGGACAATAATACCTTGTTCATAGGAGTGTTGTGAGATCTAAATGGCTTTGCAATATGTCAAGGGTTTAGAAGAGTATCTGGTTAACAATGAATATTAGCATCCGTCATTCTTCCAGTTGCTCTGGACAAATCCTAAGAATGAGCCTTTCTTCCTTCCTTACACATTACACCTCAATCCATGAGAGACTCCTGTCCATTCCACCATGGGAGATAGATCCCAAATCTAGCCTCCTCTCACCATCTCCATTGCTGCTGGCTTTGTCCAAGCCACAGTGGCACTCCCACTGGCCTCCCAGACAGTAACCCTGCTTCTGTTATTCCTGTCCTCCCCCCCTCCCTCCCCGCGTGAGTTCCCCAAAGGGCAGTCAGAAGGATGTTTTACAAGTGTAAATCAGATCCTAGTCCTCCTTTGCAGACTCAGAACATACATCACACCCCTTATTTCAGCTAACAAGACCCTACCTGCTCTGGCCCTTGTCCATCACTCACATCTCACCTCCTACCACTTCCCCTTCCTCCCTTGGCTCCCCTCTGCTTAGAATAATGTCAGGGTAGAGGAGGTGCCATCGGGACTCTTTGCCTAGGATGGCAAGGGGAAATTCCTCTGAGATGACATGTGGGCACACGTGAATAAGAAACGGAAAGAACCATACACAGAGCTGGGGTGGCGAAGGGTGCATGCACGCATGCATACATTTCTTTACCGTGACCTCGTTTTCTACAGAGGGTGCTCAGTGCAGCTCCCACACCTCCACAGGGGGCAGCCTCAGGCCTGGGGGTGCAGGGGTGAGCTGAGGAGCTCTGCTCTGGTTGCCACCTTCTTCCTCCCACGTCAGCCAGACGCAGGGTGAAGAGCCTATGGGCTTCGAGGACAAGCCCAAGGGATCCACGTGTTCTATCACTGCCTGGCTTGAGGCAGCATCCTTAGGGCAAGGAGGTGAAATCTGCAGCATCCTCCACTTCCCCGAAGCCTCCCTTCCTCTCTCGGAGGCCCTCTCTGCTCCCTAGCTAAGGGGAGTTACCAGCGGAAAATATCCCTTCGCTTTTCTGAGGCCAAGAGAGAGGGGGCCCCCAGACCCCTAGGGGAGCTGCTCTGGACGTTGGAGTTGGTTCAGGTGGTGGGGACTGAAGTATGATAGGAAGGGGCAGCTCAGTGAATAAATGAGTGCTTCTCAGTCACGTTTAGCCCAGGACTCCAAAACACAGACGGGTGAGAGTCCTGCACACCTCTTGATTCTGCCACCAGCTGTAAAAGTCCCCTGGCCCGGGACATGCACCCTTGAGGAAATTTATTTATTTGACAGACAGAGATCACAAGTAGGCAGAGAGGCAGGCAGAGAGAGAGAGAGTGGGAAGCCGGCTCCCTGCTGAACAGAGAGCCTGATGCGGGGCTCGATCCCAGAACCCTGAGACCATGACCTGAGCCGAAGGCAGAGGCTTTAACCCACTGAGCCACCCAGGTGCCCCCCCTTGGGGAAATTTAAAGCGCCATTGAAATAGTAGATGTTACTGTCTTCGTCTGCCCTGTTAGTATTACTACCGTTCGGTTTCTTCTTTTGCTAAATGTGGATTCGTTCTTGGCAAGGAATGATAGCAACCTTACACCGAGCATTGCTCGGCGCCAGGCATTGTTCTTAATTGTCTGGGTGCTCAGCCTGCGGCGGTGGGAGGGAGCTGGGATCGCGGGGGCGTGCAGTTCCCGCTGCGCCCACTGGGTGGCGCAGGCACCGCACTTTGTCCAGAGCTTGGTGCAGGAGGCGCTGGGCTGACCGGGGAGTCCCATCAGCGACCCAGGACCCCGGTGCCCAGCCCTGACCAGGCAGGCCGCTGAGGGCCTCTCATGGACGTTGGTTCTGACAAAGACTTTCCGTTTGGAAGAAACATTTTGGGGATTCCCATCTCACAGAGCAGGCTTCAAGGCCAAGGGAATGGGACAATGGGAATGGGAGTAAGAATGGGGGGGTGGGGGTGGAGGGAGGAAGATGGGGGAGACTCTTGCAGAGTGAAGTGAGGAGGCACAGGTGGTCAGTAGTCAAGGCCAAGCCTGTGGTCAGCCTTCTTCAATAGTTAATCAGGAGTGCCTGGGGGGCTCAGTTGGTTAAGTGTCTGCCTTCAGCTCAGGTCATGATCCTGGAGTTCTGGAATCAAGCCCCACAACCGGAGGGAGCCTGCTTTTCCCGTTGCCTCTGGTGGTCCCCCTTCTCTCTCCCTCTGTCAAATAAATAAAGTCTTTAAAAGAAATAGTTAACCAGTCTGCTGCATCCTGATCTTGAAGTTCTTGTGCCAATGTCGGGGGGTGGGGAGGGAGGGGAGTGTGAGGGAGGCTCCCCCAGGTAAGCAGAGCCAAGTAGGTCAATGGGGGTGGGTAGATGGGGGTGGAAAGGAGTGGGGCTGACACCTTGTCAGGTAGGGCCTGGGTCTGCTGGCCGGTCCCCTCTCTCCACCTAGGGGTCTTTGCTTGGCATTTTCTCTGCAGTTCCCAGAGTCCTGTGGGAAATGGCTGTCTTCTGACTTGACCCTTCCTTTACATCTGGACAATGAACCATTGGCCCGGTCTGAATTTGGTTTTCTGCTTGCAAGAGGAGAAACCAGTGAAGCTGAGGCCCTGGAGCTTCCCAGGAACACCAGCCAGCAAACAAGTGGATCTGGAAAGAATACAAGGATTTGGGGCACCTGGGTGGCTCAATGGGTTAAAGCCTCTGCCTTCGGCTCAGGTCATGATCCCAGGGTCCTGGGATCGAGCCCCGCATTGGCCTCTCTGCTTTGCAAGGAGCCTGCTTCCCTTCCTCTCTCTCTGCCTGCCTCTCTGCCTACTTGTGATCTCTGTCAAATGAATAAATAAAATCTTTAAAAGGAAAAAAAAAAGAATACAAGGATTTATGGACACCTCTAGTGTCCCCCCGCCTTAGGGCACAGGACCACCTCCTGCTTCTTTGGCACATCCGCAGGACACCTCGGCTGCCTCTCTGTACACAGCAGGGACCTGGTAAGTGCCTGCCTGCCTGCCGGTGTTCTAGGAAGCTGGAGAGCCGCCTCAGAGTAAGCTGACCCTGGGCTATTGGCATCAAATGTGGATTCCACCTTCTCATTCCTGAAGGTTCTAATTCAGAAAGAGGAGGATGGGGCCCTGCAATCTGCATTTTTAAAAAAAGATTTTATTTATTTATTTGACAGACAGAGAGAGAGATCACAAGTAGGCAGAGAGGCAGGCAGAGAGAGGAAGGGAAGCAGGCTCCCCGCCAAGCAGAGAGCCCGACGCGGGGCTCGATCCCAGGACCCCGGGACCCCGGGACCACGACCCGAGCTGAAGGCAGAGGCTTTAACCCACTGAGCCACCCAGGCGCCCTGCAATCTGCATTTTTAACTAGCCCCCGGGATTCTGGGGTACTGGTGGGCACTAGGACCACACATTTAGACAAATGGCAGCCAAAGCTTTTAGGTACCACCGTGGAACGGCGAGAAGCTTGGGGTCCGAGGCCCCGTCTACCTTTCTGAAGCCTCGACCCCTGCTCGGTGTGGCTCCAGCCTCTTCCTCGGGCAGCATTTCCTTCCTCACCCCTCAGCCCCTGCAGTTTCCCTGCACCTGATTTAGTTTGGTTGCTTGTGTTTCCTGACCTCGCTGGAATGTTGGGTCTGGTTCTTTCAGAAGGTGAGCTTGTCGTGGGCATCAGCCTGAATGAACTTTAGGACACTTCAAACCGTTGTGCAGCGTGCGAGGAATTCTGTGACAAATGACATTTTCACTTTGTAGCCATTCTTCTAGAACCTGCAGTTTGCAAGCACTTCATTTTCTCTTCTTAAATGGAGAAGGTCTGATCTGCGCCTAACCACCGCCGCCCCACGGTCCGTCAGCCCACCCAGAGAGCGGGGCTGTCCGTCACAATTTCTCATTTTTAGACTCTTTGTGGAATTGGGGGGGCAGGTGTATTTGTTTACTTATTTAACTAATTGTGGAAAATAAATGAGAAAATGCCCACATTTCTTGGTTTATTGGGAGAGTATGAAGAAAGTACACTTCTTTGGGGTTTATTTTTCCTTAGCTCCACCCTCCATCATAAAAATGGAAGGTTGTCAGGCAAATAGATTATACCAAGAGTCCTCAATTGGGTATTTAATACTGCATTTTTAAGAGCCATATTTTATAATTGCTCTGATAATACCAGGCATGATGTCCATGGGAGTGAGTCAGCAGCACGTTCCCTGAGGGCAGCTGCCCTATAATAACCTCTGGGATGCTTACACAGCCCCAGGAAGGATCATCACAGAGCATTAATAAGGTGGAGGCTGAGTGTTGGCGCCGGGATGCTTTAGAGACAGAAGGCAGGAGCTGGGCCAGACAGGCCCGTCGATTTTGTGCCTTGAGAGGCGAGAAATGGAAAATTATCTCTTTACCTTCCCAGCAGATATAGGGCCTTGCTCAGAATTTCCTTTGACTTGGTCCAGGAGATGCTGGCCGCCTAATTACGTGGAGTCCGGTCAAGAGAGAAACTGTCCGTGAGAGTTAAGGAAAATGAACGTTCTCCCAACACTATGAGGGCGCTGGTGGCATGAGGGGAGGGAACTAGAAGGAGTGTCATAGCCGAGCTCCCCATGCTTCTAGAACCCTCTAGAAGGCTGGGGGGGAGGGGCGTGCCCATGGCAGGTACTTTCTAAAAGTTATACTTTGAAGTTAAATTTGGTGATGTTTTTACCCATGTTTAATGAGGCTTCAGGAAAGCACGCACCTCCTTCTCCATTGGCAGGATGCTAAGCTTGCTGGAATCGTCTCTGCTACGGAAACAGCCACTGAGCACAGAGAACTTGCTCTGCAGCAGCCCCGGGCGGTCTGGGAACCCCACCCTGGGACCACACAAAGGGGCAAGTACACCCAGATCTTCCAGGCAGCTGCTTGGTTCCAGGACAGTGACTCTTCCAGACTGATTCTGACCACCCAAGTGCCAGGTGTCCCGTTTCCACTTCTTTCAATTTCCCGGGGTCCCTGAGAGATCCGTCCATGTGATTGCCTGCTTACGGACAAGGAGCACAGAACTTGCTTAAGGACAAGGGACACGGGGCTGGTGGAGGCCAATGGCCTGGACCCAAGTCACAATCCCCTGCTGAATAGGGTGCCACACCCCGGGCGTCCTGGGTGCCTATACTGTCGTGGGCGAGGGCTTCAGTCAGTGCACCTGCAGTGAAGGATGCAAGGCAGGCTCAGGGACCAAGCCAGTTGTGACTCACAATCCAAATCCCTCCCACTTGATTGCAGTTTCTGTAGTTGGAAAGCTAGGATGGCGGTTTCAGCTTGTTCGCTGAAGTCCCAAGAAGTTGGTGTCCATGGCTCGTCTGCTTGAGGGCTGGGGCTGGGCAAGGCAATTGCCATTTCATGCCCTAAGCTGCTAAACACTCAGCTCTACAGTTGCAGGCACGCACATGACAAGGGACAAGCCCCGGCCCACTGGGAAGACAAGTGTCCACAGGACAGCGGCACAGAGCCTCAGGATTTACCTCCCAAGTCACCACTGGGCTTCCCGCAATAGCACGGGAGAGAAAGAGGAAACCCAAGTGTTCCCACGCTGCCTTGTCACTTGCCATTACACCGAGCAATCCGTGGAGGGGACGGTGCTGGGCCAGACTTGGACGGCCGGGAGGAAAGCGCCAGGGTGGCCCTGGCACAATTCAAAGCAGCCTGTTTCAGATGAAACATTGCGCTTCGGAAACATCTGAAACCTCCTTGGCCCCTGAGCATGGCACAGTTCGTCTGAACCTTTTAGAAACCATTTTTAGCGCACGGGCTGGAGGCAAGGAGGGGCGTTCTTTAAGGAGCGTGTCTTCGTGTTGGGAGCTGTACCAAAATAAGATGGGCAGAACACGGGGTCTTGCCAGAATGTTTTCTAGACACAAACTTAAAGAAAAAGAAGGCCCCAGAAAACACACGATGACACCGACAATAACAAAGAAAAAGAAGGCCGTTATCAATTTTAATACAAGTATAACCACTCTTCTACTTCATTTGACACCTGGTTCGGTCTCCATGGGAAGGTCTTGGAACAGTGCTACCATCTAAGCTCTCTTCTGCCTTTGCCCTCATCTGAAGTTTTTATCACGTATAGAATATACATACCTCAGTGTTCTAAAACAATCCATTCTTATATCTCATTGAACTTTATTCTCCAGTACTCAGTGTGGGGTCAAGGACTACATCTCTTGTGAAAAGAATGATAAGCACTACCTAGTAAGATAAGCATTACCTAGTAAGCACTACCTTTAGCTCTAGGCAAGACATCCCTTTCAAGGGATAATCCCATGTCCTCCCTTCTGGAACATTCTCCAGGTAGCCAAGACCGCTTCCCAGGTGTGTCTTCCCTGGGTGGACCATGTTGTCAGTCGACGGAATGGCCAATGGGCAGCTACTCACAGGAGGTCTGCTCAGATGCAGAGCTGGGCGCCCACATGCCTGGACATGAGAACTTTCATGGCCCCAGAGACTTTCTTCTCCCCGGGAATAAACAGGGGGATGGGCTGCAGACTGGGTACCAGGAACCACCTCCCCATGCCACCACATGCTAGTATGGAGTTTCAGTGAGGCCAAGATGTCTACATTTGAACTGGACTTCCCAGCCTCTGTTGCTCTGAGGAGCTTAAAAGTCAGTGAGGTAGGGGTGCTAATGGGTAGCAGTTGCCTGGCTTAGAGCAGGTGGGGTCAGGATGGGTCTCACTGCATAAGGAATGCAGGCTTCCCGTGGATCTTTTTCTCTGGCTTCTACACGAGCCAGAGCCATTGCTGAAGCCCATCTGGAGCCCAGAAACGAGTCACCAAAATAATGAAATGCCCAGTGTAAAACCAAAACCACGGTTGGAAGGGCCTCTGGGGGGGCTCAGCTGGTTACGCATCTGACTCTTGAACTCAGCTCTGGTCTTGATCTCGGCTCAGGTCTTGATTTCAGGGTCGTGAGCTCAAGCCCCATGTTCAACCAACCAACCAACCGACCAAAACCATGGGGGGAGCTTTCTGAATAAGTAAGTTATGAAAAAGAAAGTGGAAACTGCGAGGCCCTGTAACGAATTCAAAGATTAAGGCAAAGGGGGTGGTTAGAAGAGAAAGGCAGCTGACATTGAACTGAGAATACACCAGGGCTCCGTCTCAAAAAGAAATGTGCATGATGCGGAGCGATCGTCCTGCCGGCTGCCACCGTGATTTAAAATACACAGAACTTCATCCTTTTAGACGCCACTAATTAAAGTGTGGGTAAGTGTACACGGTTAGCCTGGATGGACGCTCGCTTCTACACTACTTGAAAGGAAAGATTTCCTGAGAGAGCTCAGAGGACAAACAAGAGCGCAAGGGGGGTGTTAGGGTTAATGAAGCAGCCTGCTCTTGCAGGTACTCTAGCACAGTAGTTGTTGGCACACAAATATGCCGTGAATGACAAGTGCCTCATCCATTCTTTGAAGAAGACAGAACGGGAGCTCTTCTTGGAAAGACCTGGGGAGCCTTTTGAGTTGTTGAAAGGTAGCAAATTGCATTTTGTGGTCGTCAAGCAATAATTATTGTGTCCGCTTAAGCCTAACAACAGGTGACAACTGTTGTTACATGCTGGGCCCTTGGTCGTGGGCTTAGGAAGAATTGGGTATGAGTACTGTGGCCATTTCACAGATGAAGAAACTGAGGCATTGTTACTGAGGCAAATTACCCAGCTACATACTAAGGAAACAAAGGTAGGTGCAACATGCTCTGGGACTTTAAGGGTATACTGTCTAGTATTTCTTTGAGGTTGTACATTTTAAAATTTTATTAAGTTTGGGCCAGCCTCGGGGCCCTGAATGGCTCAGTCGGTTAAGCTTCTGACTCTTGGTTTCAGCTTGGGCCATGATCTCAGGGTTGTGGGATCCAGCCCTGAGATTGGGCCTGCACTAAGTGGGGAGTCTGCCTCTCTCTCTCTTCTCTCCCTCTGCACCCCCCATACATTCTCTCTCGCTCGCTCTCTCAAATAAATAAAAATCTTTAAAAAAAAAAAAAGTTCAGGCCAGCCTCATCTTCTAGCTGATCTGAATTTCCTGTTTCACTAAAATAAAACAATATGAAGTATTTTTCTAGCCAATTAACTATCGTCATGTATTATAATAAGAATGAGGAGGACACTCACTGTCTCAAGGAACACCCAGTCTGCACTTGGGAATCAACTGCCCAAAGACTGTTCTTATTTCCAGATTGTACTTTAGTATTTATCATGCCTGAACAACGACAAAAACAGTGATAATTTTGTAACAAAAGCTCAGGGAAGCTATTAACAAGTTGGCGGTTCTAATTTGTGTGAAAGTGCTCATTTTATTTATCTGAGAATTATAGCAATGCTGTTCGTTTAATTAGGAATCTGGAACTGTGGAAGGGAAATTTTTTGGCAAAGTTCATAATGTTCCAGACAAGCATGAATGCAAACGCAAAAGGAAACAGGTGAAGCATCTGTGTGTCAGCTTATTTTCCTTTGATCCTCTCATTTCACATGGCTTGACAGCTGTTTAACAAAGGAATTGTATAAATACGGTGTAGCACTTTACAGGATTTTTGATGGCAAGTTCACCTCAGTAGGAATTGCACTGGGCTCATAAATAGCCCCGAAGAAAAGTACTTCCAACTTTTGACATCAGCTAAGGAAACTACCTGTGTGCCATAAGGCAGGTTAAGATCCAATGGTGTTTTGTTTCATTTTTGTCGGCAACAGTAAAGCATTGCCAAGGTCCTATCTGTGTGATAAGCATTATAAAACCAAACGGATGAGAAAAGTTTGAATGAGAAAGTCATCAGAGAACAGCAGAGACTTGGAGAAAAAAATAGCTGGAAATGGGAAAGAGACAACGAGGCTGGGAAAGAGACCCCCCACCGATGGGGGCTGACACCCACACAGGCAGCGGAACATGGCTCACCTGCGTGAGCCCAGAGGTCTGGCTATCTTGCAGTTCCAAGAGCGCACAGATGGGCAAGCCACAGCACCGGCCAGCCTCCCGAAGCCACTTCAAGGTCTGGATTCGTTTGCTCCCATTAACCATTTGTTTGGCACTAATTGTGGGCCAGGCGCTGGGCTGGGTCAGGAGACACACCCATGAACAGGGAGAGCAGGTCCCTGGCCTCTTGGAGCTGACGTTCTGGTCAGAGGAGACAGTCTATAAACAAGTAGAGAAAATAATTGTGAGAGTTACAGATGATGACTTGTGCTGTGAAGAAAATAAAGCAAGGTAAGGGAATTGAGGGTGATGGAGAGGTAGAGGAGCTATTTATTTATTTATTTATTTATTTTTAAAGATTTTATTAATTTATTTGACAGAGATCTCAAGTAGGCAGAGAGGCAGGCAAAGAGAAAGGGGGAAGCCGGCTCCCCGCCAAGCAGAGATCCCGATGTGGGGCTCAATCCCAGGACCCTGACACCATGACCTGAGCCAAAGGCAGAGGCATTAATCCGCTGAGCCACCCAGGTGCCCCACGGAGCTATTTAAATGGGTGATTAGGAAGGCCTCTCCGAGGTCATGACATCTTAGCCAACCAAGGGAAGCTCGTGGGGGAGAGCAAATGCCAAGGCCCTGGGGCAGGAAGGAGTTGGTTGTTTTTGAGGACAAGCAAGAAGGTGTCCCTATAGCTCAAATGTAGAAGGAGAGAGAGTGGGAGATGAGGGTGAAGTCACAGAGGCCAGATCACGTGGCCTGCTAAGTCATGGCCAGATTATTGGATTCTCTTCTAAGTGGAATGGGGAGTCATCAAAAGACCTTGAGTAGGAAAGTGGTAAGACAGATTTACATTTTTTGAACATGCCCCTGTGGAGATTGGGTTGGAGACAGATGACAGTAAGGAGGTGAGGGAAGAGGTGACCAGTCACGAGCTCTACCTTCCCCCAGAGATGAGAGCAGCAGTGGGTCTGTGACCTACTGGGGTCTGAAGCCTATCTTTGGGCTGACACAAGGTAGAAGGGCAGACTCACCCTCCTGTCTGTGGGCGTGAGCGACCTGCGGCGCCTGGAAGAGCCTGAGAAAGGATGGGTCGCCTCGGGGCCGGCACCTCCAGTCCCCCAGGACCTGGGCCCCGAGGGGTGGGGGGGTTCCTGCAGCTTTGACTGAAGGAGTTCTTACAGGCGCATGGCAGTGAGCGATGGCAAACAGATGGCCAGCAGGAGTGGAGGGAAGATAAAGAGAGGGAGGTAGACTCCAGTCTTGCATCTGAACGTGGGTGGGACCCGAGGGGAGGCGAGGAGAGATGGTGAGCTTTGGCGCCAAGATCTCCAGCAGGGACTCTGTGACTCTGGCGAGAGGACATCTGCGTGTTTTCCGTCCAAACATCCAAGTAAGTTACTCATTTTCCCAGGTGATGCTGGGCACAGTACAGCAACTAACACTTCTTTTTAAAAAATCAGAATGGTATTTAAACATACAAAGAAACCAGAAAACAAGGATAGTGCCTAAGGATGTATAACATATGGGGCAAAGCAAAATAATTTTGCAAGGACCTCCTTTAAAGTGTAGGGAAAGATCCTGAACATTTCCTTCAATTCTACTGGAAATTAACAAAGGTGAACACATTTCACAAATACGGACTTTACTCTAGGTGGTGTCCTCATTTTACAGTAGCAAATGCTGAGTGTTTACAGAGGTTCTCAGCGCTTCCCCCAGCTCTGGTTTCCCCAGAAGAGTTCAAGTCCCCCCACCAGGAACTGTCTATCTCTCCCTTCACTACAGAAGTTGCAGCCTCAGCCCCCAGGGCAGCAGCGGGAAGAGGTTCCGTCTGGAATGGCTGAAATCCCAGCGGCTGCCTGGAGCACAGGACCGGGGAGCGGAATGGAGGTGAGAGGTGGAAGGTGGGAAATGCTCCATGCTAAAGCACTGAGACTCTGCTGTCCCCTCCCGGGCGCTGTGGCCGGTCCATGCGGTCTTTTTGCGTCCTCCGGCCTGGCACCATTAGAGAACCAGCCCCCCACCAGCTCCCGGAGTGACTTCACAGAGCTAGGGTCACCCTCCGGCCAGGCGCGAGAGATGCCCTCCCCCGGGGGCCTCTGGAAAGCGCCGTGTGCACGCGTGCGTTTGCAGAAGCTCGGCCAGCAGTGCTCCAGCTCCCCTCCCTCCGGGGGAAAGTGCGGCCCCTGGGGCAGACTCTGGCCTTCACCGAGTCACCGAGCCTTGCACGCCTCCCATGTCCAGTTTGTCAAGACTCCCAGGCCGGGCACGTGGGCCAGTCCCACCGTTTCCCGCAGCAAATTCCCCCACACCAGCCCCCCGGCCCTCCCCCCTGCAGCCTAGCGCAGAAACCCGAGGGGGCGAGAGGAGCGATTTGTGTTTCCGTAGGATTGGCCGGGCAGCCAAGGACAGGATGAGTGAGCCTGCGGCCCAGTCTCCTCCAGGCTCCTGGCCCTCCCCGCAGCGTCTCCTTCACCAGAGCAGGGCTGAGAATCTGCACTTTAAACTCGGCCCGGGTCCCACGGCTTGTGCTTCTGATACGGTGACGACGGTCGGACCGCACGGAAGACTGGGTCAGGGCAAGGCAAAGCGGGAGGTCAGGAGATCCGTGGGAGCTGCACTGTGCGAAAGAGGCCACCGGCCCGGAAGGCACCAGGCAGCGCCAGAGAGAGGAAGGCGTGGACGTGGACCCCGGGGCCCGCGGAGGCAGTGGGCTCGAGAAGGTGGCTCTGATAGGTTGCGGGAGGAGAAGCAGCAGGCCGCCGCAGCGGGGAGACCCAGAGGCCGCTCCCTGGTGGGCCGCAGCCCCCCTCCTGCTCTTCCTGGAGGGTGTGCGCTTCTCCTACAGTGGAGGGCTGCTCCCTCTCCTGCTGGCTCGGGCGGGCTCTGCTCCCCAGCCTGCAGCTGTCCCCGCTGGGGGGTGGAACAAGCCCGGCCCGGCCTGGGAACACTCAGGTTACAGCTGTGCCCTGGCCTCCCACAGGGACTCTCCGTGGCCCCTGCCTGATAAAGTTACCAAATTCAACGGGTGACAGACTTTTGGAAGAGGACAGAGCGGAAACCAGGGCTGACTCCAAGGACTGTCTTTCAAGTCCCAAACTCACTTCGTGGTAATGACCGCACCTGACATTTCCAGAACCCTCTTCTTTTGGGGGATTTAAAAATGCCTCAATTCGGGGCGCCTGGATGGCTCAGTGGGTTAAAGCCTCTGCCTTCGGCTCAGGTCATGATCCCAAAGTCCTGGGATGGAGCCCCGCATTGGGCTCTCTGCTCGGCGGGGAGCCGGCTTCCCTTCCTCTCTCTCTGCCTGCCTCTCTGCCTACTTGCGATCTCTGTCAAATAAATAAAAATCTTTAAAAAAAAATGCCTCAACTCCGCATGGGCTTCATGACTCCAGACCTTTTTTTTTTTAAATCATATACACAATGGGTTGTCACACATGTGTGTAAAAGTTACCTTTTTCTTTTTCATCTATTTGTTATTAAGTCTGGGGAGCATTCATCTCATTTTATAGACACAGATCGTTTCTGGAACTAAATGGCTCCCTAATTCCGGAGATTCTATCTTGACGCTGCTCTTTCCTTGAAGAGTTGCCCTTTTTATACTGAGGAAGGACATGACCCTGTGGGCGGTACCCTGAGCCTTAGAAAACCGTTGTACCCAGAGAAGCTGGCTGGAGCAATTTACCGCCTGCGGGCTTTGTGTGCATTCGAAGCACCTGGTTTAGTGCTCCGCCCACAATGGCGGCCTCTTAAATACTGTGGATCCCCGCCGTGGACCCAGGCTCCACTCAGGAAAGGAGTCCTGAGCCTTCTGCCCAAAGACTTCATGGAGATGATGAGATCCTTCCACAGACGAGGTAGGAAATGGGGACTTGGGGTCAAAGTGATTATCTTAACTCCCTAGATAGAAGTATCTGGGGCAACGTTTGCGTGCTAAGGCTTAACTGGGATACGCAGTGTCGAGGCAGCCAGAGTGAGGGGAAGAGGGAGGCAGGCAGGAAGCAAATGTGGGGAAGGTGGTGTGTTACCAGCCTAGCCACAGCGCGGCACAAAACCGCAACCTTTTGCTTGGTCATACAGCATGTCTTCCGGACAAGAGGATCCACCACCCTCCGGAGTGGGAGAGGAAGGCAAGGGAGTTCATTCGCCGGCTCTTTCCAGTCTCCTGTCTTTGACCAAAGTTCTCCAGCGAGGGTTCATTCCTCCCAGTTTCGAGCTGTGTCCCCTTGCCTCTCCGGTGGTCCCTGGAGAAGCCAGACCTTGCGTCCCACAGTTGGTTTATCCAGACTTGGCCTTGCGTTAGGCATGATAAAACTCATAATACAGAAGCCCAGTGTTCACCCAGGAGCATGAGCCGCAGCAGCCAAGGCCAGGGGACAGGTGGGGTCCCCCCTTGGGCGCACGCGTGCACGCGCGCACACACGCAACGTGGCTCAGCGATAAACAAAGAGTTAGGGAATTTTAAATGGAAGTTATTCTCTAGTCTTCCCACTGAAACTGGGGCCCCTTTAGACTTCCAAATACCGCTCACAACCTATTCCTTCCTCTAGACTCACTTCTGTGTTTAGTAACATAAACAGTGAGAAGGAAAGTCCTAGAGAAATTGTGTGTTTGTTTCCTCGGCTCAGAAACCAGGCATCTCATTTCTCTGCATGCTCTCAGAGTTACTGTGCGACCTCGTGAGAGTCAACAGAATGCACACAACAAAGGATCCTTTGGGGAAATCAATGAAATAATGCATAAGCTCTTCTAAAACTCTGGAGTGCTCTGGTGAGGGGCCATTGCTATTATCAGCACCCCTTCCTGCAGCCCCACCCACCATCCCTCTTGAGACACTGTTGCCTTCTTTCAGGGATCCTGTTGACTTTGGTCCCAGCTGTGTTTCTAGCAAGTCTCCCTCCAGTTCTGACCGTCAGTGCCTTTGCCCCTTCAGGCTCATCCATCCCGAGAAACAACGCCTCCTTGGCTCTCTCTTAGGGAGAGTTTTGACCTTCATAATCGGGATCTTTGAGCGATCATGGTTTGCTCAGGGAATGATTTCGCAATTTCACATTAAGAGGAGCTTTCTTTTGAAACAATGAGTAAGCTTTCCACGAGTACCAACATGTCAAGAGCCATAAGAGCTTGCATGAGAAAAGCTAGTCTTACTGTGTCCTAGTTCACATTCAGGCTGAAAACAAGTGCAGGTTGTTGGCTTGTGGGTTTCATGGTTAAACCCTTTCCCCCACTTAACATCTTTTCCTAGATATTGTCTCCTTTTAGCTTCTTGGTAAGCCCTACAGAGTAGGAAGGGCATCTCCATTTTCCAGTGGGGGAAGCAGAGGTTGATTTGCCCAAGGCCCAAGAGAGCCAGACTGAGGCCAGGCAAAACAAGAAATTGTGTCTTCTTGTTCCAAGGATTTTCTTTGAAACCCTGCTGCCAACTGTTTTGGCCTGTCCTCATTCCCTCTAGTTTTGATTTTCGTAGCAACTCCCTTCTGCAGGAAGTTTCCTGGCTTTGACCCGGTGCATGTGTTCCGGGTAACACAATGCCTTGACCTCACCAGGGGTCAGTCCTAGAACCATCAGCTGCAAGGGATCAACAAGGCCAGCCTCCTCCTTGAGCTCATTTGAGGCCTAACCCATGTTTCCTGGCTGGCTGAGGGAGACTTGAGAGGCTATGACCTGCCCCAGAGTTCAGACCAGAAGAAAGGCCTAGGCCTCTTGCATTTCAAGCTCATATTTTGGGGCTCCCCTGAGCCTCACCCTTCACCCTCATCCCCTGAGACACGGTGGCCAGACCGCATAACTAGAGGTCTTTTATTGTGCTGATTGTTGGCTCTGCTGGTTTCTGTTCTCAGGGTGGTGGTATTTTGAGAGGGGATCTGGGAGATGGACTGGAATGAGCAGGGGGCAGGGGCTGGAGAGGCAGAAAAGGAGATTGAGAGAGGAACATGGAGAAAGCAGAGATGCCAACGGGGATGGGATGTGGCTCCCTGTTGTCCATTTACCCCCTTTTGTTTCCTTGTGAAAGGTGCCCTCGAACTTGGGTTACGAATTGGTGCTTGGGGAGTTGATGGTGTGTGTGCGTGCTTGCCATGCGGGCATGCTCACAGCAAAAGTGGGATGGCACTAGTTGGGTATGAGATTAAAACCGGGGCAGCTCTTGGGGCACCTGGGTGGCTCAGTCGGTTACGCATCTGCCTTCATGACCCCAGCCTCCCAGGATCAAGCCCTGCATCGGGCTCTTTGCTCAGAGGGTAGCCTGCTTCTCACTCTGCCCTTCCCCCTGCTACTGCTCTCTCTCATTCTGTCTCTGCCTCTCAAATACTTCTAGTCACATGCAGGCTACAAAGTGCTGGCCTACATCATCAGGGCCTACGTCTCTGAATCTGAAGATACGTGTTCCTCAAGAGTTCCTCCTTAGGGGCGCCTGGGTGGCTCAGTTACTTAAGCATCTGTCTATTTGAGAGAGAGAGCATGGAGGGAGGGTCACAGAGAGATGGAGAGAGAATCTTAAGTAGACCCCCTGCTAAGCTCAGAGCTCCATGTGGGGCTCAAACTCACACCACCAGATCTTGACCTGAGCCAAAATCAAGAGTCAGATGCTCAGCTGACTGAGCTGCCCAGACATCCCCCCACCCTCAGTGTAAGTTCTGATGTTGAGTGACACTAGTCTGAAGAGCAGCAGCACTGACCACGGTATAGAGCAATGGCCTTCGTCGTTAGTTAGCATGTGTCCAAAATTTGCCAGTCACCATTTCGTCTCCCAGCTCCATTCTGCTTCTCATGCAAATCCATCTTCTGTCTCTGTGCGATGGCCAAGCCCATACATACTTTCTCAGCAGGGAAGGGCTTCCTTGCTTGTTAACCTAGCCCCTCCTTGTTAAGCTAAGTGTGTTTGGTGCAGAAACACACCAGGGGCTTGTCTTGGTCCTTTCAGCGGTTATGACAAAATGCCACAGACTGGGTGGCTTGTGAACAAAGTTATTTCTTATAGTTCTGGAGGCTGGAAGTCTGAGGTCAGGATGCTAGCAGGCTGGGGTGAGGGTGTCTTCCAGGTCACAGGCAGAAGTTTGTGGAAGAGGGTGACTGGATGGATGGCTTAGTCGGTTAAGCATCTGCCTTCAACTCAGGCCATGATCCCCTGGGATTGAGTCCTGCATTGTGTTCCCTGCTTGGTAGGGAGGCTGCTTCTCCCTCTATCCCTCCCCCCTGCTTGTGCTCACTCTCTCATACATACTCTCTGTCTCTCAAATAAATAAATAAAATCTTAAAAAAAGAAGTTTTTGGAAGGGGCTAGGGAGCTCTGTGGGCTCCTTTTACTATAAGGACACTAGCCCCAGTCACCTGGCCTCTGCCTTCATGACTAATCCCTTCCCAGAGGCCCTGTTTCCTAAAACCATCACACTGGGCATTAGGATTTAGCATATAAATAGGGGGTGTCACAGTCAGACCATAGCAATGCTACAGTTCCCAAATCTGACTAGTGTCTGCTTTCATATAGGGTCCTACCTTCAGAGGTAAGTAGGTTTTTGGTGTACGTGTGTGGTTTTTTTTTTAATATTTTATTTATTTATTTGGGAGAGAGACAGTGAGAGAGAACATGAGGGAGGAGGTCAGAGGGAGAAGCAGACTCCCCATGGAGCAGGGAGCCCCATGTGGGACTCGATCCCGGGACTCCAGGATCATGACCTGAGCTAAAGGCAGTCGCTTAACCAACTGAGCCACCCAGGCGTATGTGTTTTTAAAAATGAAGATGCAAATACTTATCCATATTCACATATATGCGAATGTTGGACATTTACAAACCAAAGGCAGGGAAGATAACTGGGTCTTTTTTGTTGTTTTTTAAGATTTTATTTATTTATTTGACAGGCAGAGATCACAAGTAGTCAGAGAGGCAGGCAGACAGAAGGGGAAGCAGGCTCCCCACCGAGCAGAGAGCCTGATGCAGGGCTCCATCCCAGGACCCTAGGATCATGACCAGAGCTGAAGGCAGAGGCTTTAACCCACTGAGCCACCCAGGCGCCCTGGTAACTAGGTCTTAACTGACAATAACACATCCATTTTTAAGGACCATTTTTTAAAAAATCAGCCACTATGTAGGTTTCAGGGCACATTTTTCTCATTTCACTTGACACATGAGAAAATTGTTGCAAGCTGGTTGAGCTGTAAGGTGAACTTGGCCGTGATAATGGGACACAGCTCAGCAGAGACAGCAAGGTCAGCTGATCGGTGTCCTGTTCTCTGCATCCTGTATCTACTGACCTGGCTCAGGATCACCGCTTTGTTCTCCAAGGGACTATCAGATTAGCCACAGAGTAGTCCGGGAATGTCTTTCATACAGTGAATGGGTAAGATTCAAAGAGGTTGATTAATGTTTGAAATTAACTTTGCCTTGAGCTAGGAGTCTAACTTCCTTTTCTCAGCTGGGTCTAGAGATTCTTGGGCAGGTGGGGAAAATATCTTGCATAGAACATAACTTTAAATCTCAAGTCCTGCTATGCCAGCTGTATTCATCTGATCGGCTGGAGATGGTCTAGTGGAACCCAGACCCCCAGATCTTGGGATTTATGAAGTTTATAACTCACGCCGTATCTGCTGCAGCACTGGGCAGCGGTCCAGGACAACTGTCTTCATGTGGTGACTCAGCATTTCAATCAATCTTAACTGCGCTGCCCTGTCAATACATGTATCCCCAGTGGCCAGGACAGGGAAAGAGCAAATCAGAGCTCCCATTTCATTTGCAAAACCAAGTCCCATGGCCAAGGCTGAGCTCTAAGCCCACAGGTGAATCCATTACTGGTTCCCATAAAACAAGCCACTCCAAACTTGTTTTTAACAACATCCTGTATTGTTCCTCATGGTTCTGTGAGTAGGCTGGCAGCTCCTTTGCTGGTTTTGCCTGGGCTTACTTGCACACCTGTTTTTAGCTGGAGGATCAGCTGGGCTGAAACGTCCTAGATGCACGTGTCTGGCAGTCGGTGCGGGTTGTTGGCTGGGGCACCTCCGTTCTTCGCCATGTGTCTTCTCATCTCCCAGCGGGCTCCACTGGCTTCCTTCCATGACAGTCTCCGGATGGTGCTCCAGGAGGACAAAGGCCAGAGCTACAAGATCTCTTAAGCCCAAACTCTAGAACCTGCACACTTCTGCCACATTCTTGGTCCAGGTCAGGTGCACAGTCAGCCGGAATTCAAAGTGGGGAAATAGTCTCTTGGTGGAAGGAGTGATTGGTTTTGTAGCCACGTGTTTTCATCTGTTACAGCAGGGCCCGTGCACAGTCTGTTCATGTCGTTTGTGGCAGTTACGATCCACAAAGCCATTGCAAACACCGAATTAGAGAATACTGAGCCATTGCTCCCGGGGGAAATACAGGGTTGACTCCTACAGCGTTTTCATCAACCGATCAAGACATAACCTTGTTTTATGTGTGTACCTATTTAATAACACCTTATTTAATATATATCGTTGACTCCTTAGCCCTGGACTCATGGCTAATAGCACTGGAATTCATACCTGAATAAAGCTTCTCTAAGATGTATTTTCTCCATAAGACACATCACAGCCTTCTTGTGCTTAGGAACACCAGGCAGCACTTCAGTATGACATGTGGAGGCCACTGAGAGACGAAATCACCAATAAAAAGCACAAAAATGTGAAAAAAAAAGTCTAACCAGGCACCCGAAAGGACATGTTTATTGTATAAGAGCTGAAACAAGAAGGCGAACACCACCTTTGTTTTTCCGCAGCTGGGAACGTGTGTGTCAGGCAAATAAAATCTTTCCTCACTCTGCACGTGTCCATGAGTGACCAGGAAAGCAGTGTGAGTATTGATTTGGAGTTTACAAACAAATTTTAGCAAATAGGCAAATTCTCAAATATAGATCCGACAAATAATGAGAATTGACTGTACAGAGAAGAGGGAAACCAGACTGGGAAGCAGTAATTTCTGTCACATTCACCACGGGAAAATAGGAAAGAAATGAATATTTATGGAGTACTTAGTATGTGCTGGCTTTAGGTGTTTATTATATCACTCAAGCATATAATACACTTTAATATATTTTTTAATTAAGATTTTACTTCTTTATTTATTTGACAGAGCAAGAGAGAGAGAGTGAGCACAAGCAGGGGGAGCAGGAGAGAGAGAAGCAGACTCCATGCTGAGCAGGGGACTCGATCCCAGGACCCTGGGATTAGGACCTGAGCTGAAGGCAGACACTTAACCAACTGAGTCCCAGGAGCCCCTTTAATATCTTTTTTTATGTTGCTGGATTCAGTTTGCTGGTGTTTAGTTAAGAATGTTTCTTTGTGATGTCTTTGTCTTGTTTTTAGAATCCAAATCCTCTTAGAATGAGTTAGAAGGTATTCCCTCCTCTTGTGTTTTTTGAGTTTATATAGAAGCATTAACATAATCCTTCATCAACTTTTAGTAAGATTTGCCAATGAAGTCATTTGGTTCAGGGCTTGTTGTTGGGGGATATTTTTTTTATTAGTAATTAAGTCTCTTGTCTTAGGTCCAGTCAGATTTTCTGTTTCACCTTGAGTCAGTTTTGGCAGTTTGTGTCTTTCTAGGAGTTTGTCCATTTCATCTAGGTGATCTAATTTATCGAAATACAGTTGTTCATAGCATTCTCCTAAACTCTTTCTCTTTTTTTAAAAAGATTTTATTTATTTATTTGACAGAGAGAGAGATCACAAGTAGGGAGAAAGGCAGGCGGGGTGGGGGGAGCAGGTGCTGAGCAGAGAGCCCGATGCAGGACTCGATCCCAGGACCCTGAGATCATGACCTGAGCCAAAGGCAGAGACTTAACCCACTGAGCCACCCAGGCGCCCCCTCTTTCTCTTTTATACTCTCTTACTCTTTTTTTAATCCTGTGAGGTCAGTGTAATCCCTCTGTCATCCCTGATTTTAATAATTTGAGCTTTCTCTCTTTTTTTTTTCTTGGTCAATGCTCAAAGGGTGATAACACTACACCCATTCATGTCACATTATTTTTTTTTAGTGAGGTATAATTGACATATAACATTATTTTAGTTTCAGGTATACAACCTAATGATTTGATATTTGTGTACATTGTAAAATGATCATCACAATAAATGTAGTTAACATCTGTCATCAGACACAGTCATAAATTATGTGTGTGTGTGTGTGTGATGAGGACGTTAAAAATGTGCTCTTAGCAACTTTCAAATATGCAAGAGGTATTATTAACTACTGCCACCATGATACACATTATATCACCATGACTTATTTATTTTATCACTGGAAGTTAGTATCTTTTGACCGCCTTCACCCAGTGTACCAGCCCCATGCCCCACTATCCCCATAACCACCAGTCTGTTCTCTGTACATTTGAGCTTGTTTTCCTTTTATTTGTTTTGGTTTTTAGATTCCACATATAAGTGAGATCATACAAGATTTGTCTTTCTCTGTCTGACTTCTTTCACTTAGCATAGTGCTCTCAGGTCCATCCATGTCGTTGCAAATGGCACAGTTTCATTCCTTTATTGCTGATTAGTATTACGGTGTGTGTGTGTGTATCACATCTTTATCTATTGATCCACTGATGGGCACTTAGGTTGTTTATGTATCTTAGCCATTGTAAATAATGAATGAACATGGGAGTGCGTATACCTTTTTCAAATTAGTGTTTCTGTTTTCTTCAGATAAATACCCAGAAGTGGAGGTGCTGGATCAAGTGGTATTTCTATTTTTAATTTTTTGAGGCACCTCCATACTGTTTTCCATAGTGGCTGCACCAGTTTACATTCCCACCAAGAGTGCATGAGGGTTTCCTTTCTCCACATCCTCGCCAACATTTGTTTCTTTGACAGTTTGATTTTGAGATGGTTAAGGTACTTGAAGTTTGTCGAGCTTCTTGGTTGTATAAGTTAATGTTTTTCATCATATTTGGGAAGTTTTCAGCCATTATTTCTTCAAGTAGTCTTTTGCCCTTTCTCTCTTTTTTCTTTTGGAACTCCAATTATGTGTATGTTGTACACTTGATGCTGTCTTACACAAGTCTTTACGTTTCTGTTTATTTTTCTCATTCTTTTTTCTTTCTGTTCCTAAGACTGGATAATTTTAGTTGACATATCTTCAAGTTAACTAATATTTTCTTCTGGCTACTCACATTTTCTGTTGAGCTCCCCTACTGAACTTTTGGTTTCAAACCCAGAGTTTTGATTTGCTTCTTTTTTTAATACTTTATATCTCTTACTAATATCATCTAGCTGATGATACCTAATTCTTATACTTTTCAGGGTGCCTAGGTGGTACAGTGAGTTAAGCACTCAACTCTTGGTTTCAGCTCAGGTCATGATCTTAGGGTCATGATATCAAACACTGGGTTGAGTTCCGCACTCAGTGTGGAGCCTGCTTAACTGCCCTCTCTCCCCACCTCACTCACACATTCTCTCTCTCTCTCTCAAATAAATAAATAAGTAAATCTTTTTTTTTTTAATCTTGTACTTTAGTTCTTTAGACATGGTTTATTTTAGTTCTTTGACTATACTTGAAATAGATGATTTAAAGTCTTCATTTTGTAGTCCAATTTCTGGTTTTTGGGGGGAACAGTTTTTATTGATTGCTTTTTTCTCTGTGTATTGGCCATACTTTCTTCTTTATTTACTTGTCTGGAATTCTTTTGTTGAAAACCAGACATTTTAAATAATGTGGCAATTCTGAAAATCAGATTTTCCATCCTCTAGTGTATTTTGGTGTTGCTATTTGTTGTGGCTGTTTGTTTATTGGCTTTTCTGGACTAAGCATGTTTTGTTATGTGTGGCCACTGAACTCCCTACTTGGTTAGCTTAGTGGTCAGCTCATGATTGGACAGAGATTTTTGTTCTTTTTTTTTTTTTTAAATGCCCAGGACCAATAAGTCTCTCAGTCTTTGCCAAAGCTTCTGTGTGAATGTTGGAGCATTCCTTCAGCATAAGCCAGGCAGTTGACAGCCCTCCCTTAGCTTTCCTTTAGTTTCAGCTTTTTCAGAGCCTCAAGGTCAACCAGAGGTGAGGCCTTATGGCCTTTTTGGATCTCTCCTAAACATGTTCACACAACCCTAAATACACATATGACCTTATAGGTCCCAAGGAATTTGCTGGAATTTTCCAAAGGCTCTATAAACATTTCATTTAATAGATTTAAAAAAAAAAAAAACTTTTTGGTTAGCCTACTGTTTAACTCAACCATTATCTACCACGTCAGACAGCTGTAAAGTTACATAATCGCCTTTAGTTGTTGTCAACAAACATACCAGGGTAAAAGGCTCTTTATACTGGGTGAGCTCCAAGATAGGTCAAATAAAGATAGTCATGTCAGTGGGGTCTTTCAAGAAATCACCAGACAGATTAAGTAATGAAAGATCTCAGGGACAGACAGATTTTGAAGGTGTTCCAACCCTGTTTTGTCCGCACTCCCAGTCAATGGCAGGTTTGTAGTGCTCACCACTGCTGGAAGCTATTGGTTTTTAAAGCCACCACAGAGTTGGAGGAAGACATGTTAAAATGCCAGAAAGTTTGCTGTTCTGGCTGAAATTCAGTGGGTTAAAAACAAAACAAAACAAAACACTATGGATTGGCTAAATAGGCTAATGAAAAAATTCTTTTAATTTCTAGAGTTTTGAAAAAGTTGATTTTGACCATTTTTGTAAGTTTTCTCATTGCTTTTATTTTATCTTTTTAAAGGTTTGATTTATTTGTTAAAGAGAGAGTGCACAAGCAGGGGGAGCGGCAGGCAGAGGGAAAAACAGACCCCCTGCTGAGCAAGGAGCCTGATGCAGGACTCAATCCCAGGACCCCGGGATCATGACCTGAGCCGAAGGCAGATGCTTAACCAGCTGAGCCACCCAGGCGACCCTCTCATTGCTTTTATAAAGGAAAAAGTTGTTAGTGGTCCTTACGCCACTTTTTTCATTCATGTCACTTCTTAGCTATTATGATCCCTACTATATCGTTAGGATTAGGTTCATCTATGTGTGACAAAAAACCTGAAATAACAGTGACTGAGATACAAAAGTTTTGTTTTCTCACATTAAAATTTAAAAGTAAAGGGACGCCTGGGGGCTGAGTTGGTGGCTGGGAGCTTGCTTCTCCCTCTGCCTGCTGTTCCTCCTGCTTGTGCTCTCTGTGACAAACAAATAAAATCTTTTAAAAAATAAAATTCTTGGGGTGCCTGGGTGGCTCAGTGGGTTAAAGCCTCTGCCTTCAGCTCAGAGTGTGATCCCAGGGTCCTGGGATTGAGCCCCACATCGGGCTCTCTGCTCAGTAGGGAGTCTGCTTCCTCCTCTCTCTCTGCCTGCCTCTCTGCTAGCTTGTGGTCTCTGTCAAATAAATAAATAAAATCTTAAAATAAAATAAAATAAAATTCTTAAAGTAAGTTCAAAGGTTTAGAATGTCACGGGACAGCAGCTTTTCTTTTAGCTTTCAACTCTGCCATCCCTAGAGTGTGGCCCTTATCCTCATGGTCTAAGATAACTGCTTGAGCTCCTGCTGTCATATCTGAAACACAACGGTGGAAGCACACACACCCTTACTTTAAAGAGACTTTTCAGGAGTTGCATATGATATTTCAGAATGTAGTCACAAGGGAATTTGAAGAATGTGATCTTTATTTAGGAAACCATATGTCCATTCAAAAAAATAAGGTTTTATTACTAAAGGAAGGGAACTAGCTGTCTCTGCCACATGTATTTAACAGGTGAAGAAACTGGGGTTTCCAGAAGCTCAGTCATGGGCTCCAGGACCCCCAGGCAGGATGGAGTGGTGTCAGGACTCCAGTCCTGTGGCTAACCTCCGAAACCCGTACCTTTAGCCATATAGACTCAGCGAAGTTGACTATGCATGACGTCAACGTAGTTGGCAAGGACAGGGCTGTCTGGCCCCAATAATCATCTTTTTTCCATTATTTAACCCAAACCACCTGACTCTGGTGGGCCACCAAGAGGAGTGACAAAATAGACCTCCCTGTTCAAGCTGAAAAGGCCTGGTAGAGGCCCATTAAGATGCTCAGTGAAGTGCATTGAGTGTCCTTTAACAAAGGACAATGAGCACCTGAAAGACAGCAAATGAAAGAAGCTAATAGATCATCAGAAATGGGGCCTTTGAGAAACAAAAGCTGTAGAACTTGTTTGCTTTCTGAAGTGGGATTAAGGGACGAGTCCAGGAATGGAGATGAGGAAATCAGGATTGAGCGCTGTGATTTCAAGCAGAACCATTTTGCCGGCCATCAGTCTCCTAGACTCCCAGCTCCCCTCCAACCAGTCGGCTGTTTGTATTAGTTCTTTCCAGTCACATCCAGCTGTGGGTGGGGTGAGGCCCAAATTAAGCCCAGGTCCTAAGATTTCATTGAGTCCACCCAAGGTCTAAGGAAACAGACAAGCCCCAGTGCTCCCCTTGACTCACCCATTTCTTTTCTTTGTCAATTCTTACTTGTTTTCACCTTGGATCATCCTAAAGCTGAGTTCATTGAGACCTCAGTAAAGTCATATTGTAATTACAAATTCAGAGCAGGTTTTCCATGTCACCAGGGTGCCTTTTCATGGTGCTCACAGTTGACGCACTCAGTGAGGGGGTATCCATGGGATTGCAATTTGATAACCAAGCAGAAGCACAATGGAAACTGTGGTGACTAATACAGCCCCATTCACAGCCACCGAAGATCATCCACTGTTCCCCGTGGTTTGAATCCATCACAAAGAAAGGGGAGAAAAAAAGGACTTGGTTCCAGCAACAGAAGTAATTCTAGATTTATCTAATGGTGTATGTTTGGGTTAATGAAGTTAAAAAAACTCATAGTTGGAAAAAACTCATGGTTGGACCTGGAGCCTCATAGGAAGCTGCTGCCTGTCCCCTCCTCTGCCTCAGAAGCCTCCTCATTGGCACACAGCCGATCCCCACTGCTAAGAGCTCCCCCCACTCCTTGCCCCGGCACCCCAAAAATAACCTGTACTCAGACCTTCCCTTCCCACGCATACATGTGTAGACAGACAGACACACACACACATGCACTCACACACACACTTGCAGGAATAGCTCTGGCTTCTGCCTTTGTCCTCCACTTTGAACTTTTCTCTGGCTGCCCCACTGGTCTTCCTTTAGCTTCTTCATATCCTGGATTCTTTCTCTGAACAACAAGATTAACAGATGTCTAAATACTTTATTTGAGATAGTTTGAGAGTCACACACAGAGGTAAGAAATAATACAGGGAGATACCATGTGTTCTTTACCTGGTTTCCCCTCAGTGATAACCTCTTGCAAAACGGTCAGATAAATATCCACCAGGATATTGACATCGGTCCAATCCCCAGATCTTATTCAGATGTCCCCAGTCTTACATGTATGCATTTGTGTGTACACATTCATTTAGTTCTCCATTACGCGTGGAGGTTTGTAGATCAAAAACCATCTCTTGTGTTACTTTTGTATAACCCCACTCACCTCCCTCTTCCCCACCCTGCCCCTGGCCTAACCACCAATCTGTTCCCCATCACTATAATCTTGTTGTTTTCATGAATGTTTTGTAAATGAACTCAGAACATATGTAACCCTTTGGGATTGGCTTTTTTCACTCAGCCAGATTCCCTTGGGGTCCATCCAGGGTTTTCTGTACATATCAGTAGTTGGTTCCTTTGTGCTGAGTAGTACTCCAGGGTACAGATGCACCAGACTTGATTTAACTGCTTCCCCACTGGATGTCTGGGTTTTTCTGGGTATCCAGGTTGTTTCCAGTTTGGGACTATTCTAAATAAAGCTGCTATGAAAATCCATACAAAGGCCTTCACGTGGACATAAAGCCCATGTTTTTGGGGGGCTCCTGGGTGGCTCAGTTGGTTAAGCAACTGCCTCCAGCTCAGGTCATGATCTGAGTCCCCAGATCCAGCCTCGAGTCGGGCTCCCTGCTCAGCAGGGAGTCTGCTTCTCCCCCTGATCCTCTCCCCTCTCATGCTCTCTCTCTCAAATAAATAAAATCTTCAAAAAAAAAAAAAGTGTTTTTACTTCTCTGGGTAAGTACACAAGAGTGCCGTTGCTGGGTCATGTGGTAATGACATGTTTAGATTTATAAGAAATGACCAGATGTTCTCCAGAGTGACTGTACCCACCAGCAATGCAAGAGTGATCATGTTTCTCTGCATCCTTGCCAGCAATTGATATTATCACTAAAAATATATTGTGAATTTTAGCCCTTCTAATAGGTGCACCATGAAATCTGATTATGGTAATTTAACATTTTAAAAGTCTATTTTAACATTTTAACTTTTAATTGTTATTATTTGCACAGTTATCATATATTTTTATTTTTTAGGAGTTTATTTACTACTGAGTGATTGTGTGAAGTGTTTAAAAATTTCGAATAGTATTTCACATAATTTCATTTCACTCATTTGGCCACACTTTTTTGATAGACCAAGAATTCTATCAGTGACTGCTTTTGAGATATGACTTGATGCACAATATTGAAACCTTTCTGGTAACAGTCAACTTAAAAGTTAACAGGATGTATACTACATGAATAATGTAATTAAGTGACTATATGGCCCTTTTGGGCCTATTTTTCTAAAATATTTATTTATTTATTTATTATTTATTTATTTATTTGAGAGGAGAGAGAGAGAGAAGGAAAAAGCATGAGCAGCATGGGGGGGCGGAGAAGGGGGCAGAGGGAGAGGGAGAAGCAGACTGCCAGCTTAGCATGGAGCCCTACCCAGAGCTCCATCCCAGGATCTGGAGATCATGACCTGAGCCGAAGGCAGACATTTAACCAACTGAGGAACCCAGGTGCCCCCCTTGAGGGCCTATTTTATAAAGGAAACTGCTTTTTCCATATAACAATTATGTTTCTGTATTTATCATTTTTTCTTCTTTTAAAGATTTTGTTCATTTGAGAGAGAAAAAGCATGCAAATAAATGGGAATGGGGGGCAGAGAAAGAAGGAGAAAGGGTCCTGATGGACTCTGCACTGAGCAGTAGCCCAACACAGGGCTCGATCTCACAACCCTGAGACCACGACAGGTGCAAAACCAAGAGTCAAAGGCTTAACCAACTGTGTCACTCTAATAAAAAAATTGAGCTATGAAAAATAGACACCCAGCTGTTTCTCTTCCAGCCCTTCCAAAGGCAGAATCCATTGCAGCTGCCTTCTTGATTCCTCAACTCTGTGCAACCCCCGTCCATCCTAGCTTTCAGACCATCATTCCTGCACCTCAGGGGAAGAATGAGGTAAGAGGGGAGGCTCAGTGTTCCAGGCTCTTATTTGTCTGGGAGAGAAATCTGACATTTTTAGCAGAGGAGTAAAATGTTTACTTTGAAAAAAGTAGAGACCCCGTTGCCTGGATACTGTCAGGATTACCTCTCATTAAATCTGTGAGTGACCGGTAGTTGCTTTGTCCCTGTTTGAGTGTCCAGCATGTTCAGGGGAAAATGAGACAGCTCTAACAAGTAACCCACACCTGCCTGGGCTTTCTCTGTGGTCCTCTGGGTGTGTATGTGTGCGTATCACACACCCACACGTATGCATGTAATGTAATTTAAAGCTTCATGTAAAAACTCTGCAACAAACATCAATTCTGTAAATTACCAGGGAGTCCTAATTGGGTTTGCTAGCAAAGCGACTTCTGTAAAGACTATAAATAGTAGGCACATCCTCCATAAGCAGTGTAGCTCTTTCTTTTTTTAATAGAGGATTCTCATGTTACAAGGACATCACAGATTACTGAATTATTTATTTAATGGTAGATTGTATGAGCTTCAGTCTTTGCCAATGAGCTCATACCCAAATGTCTAAAGAAGATAAGGTGAGCAAACTAGAGCTCAGGCTTTGTGAGCTGCTTATTTTTTTTTATTAGATATGTATGGCTATTATAGCCATATATGTATATTTCCCTTGATATGATCTCTGCTTCAAAGATTGTAAATAGGATAGAGGCACCACTCTATTATTGACATTTAGCTAACTCACAATAATGCATTCAACACACAGCGTTGAGAAATACAGACTAGAATGATGACCTTGTCGATACTTGGTGATTTTAACAAAGGACTGTAATGTATCAGGGAATGTTGTTCTCCATGAAAATAGAGGGAACCAAGAGAGAGCAAAATTCAATAATAGGATGTTAGATTTGGAAAAGAGAGACAAGAAAAAAAGATTTGGAGGGCTGTTTTTCTGCACACCCCTGTTGTTAGCTTTTCAATGATACGGAGTTTAAAAACAATGACTTTTAAGCTTCCAGATCTTAGATTGCCTGTAACTATATACAGCTCTCAGGTGAGTGGAGATACCTTGGAAGATGGGTACACTTTTCTGTCAAATGCAATTTTGAAAAAGGTAAAATTTGTTTAAATAGAAAATTTAAATTTAGGGCACCCAGGTGGCTCTGTCGGTTAAGCATCTGTCTTTAGCTCAGGTCATGATCCCAGCAACCTGGGATCAAGCCTCACATCTGGCTTCCTGCTCAACGGGGAGCCTGCTTCTCCCTCTGCCCCTCCCCTCACTCGCTCTCTCTTTCTCTCTCTCTCTCACTTGACTAAATAAATAAAATCTTTAAAAAAAGAAAATTGAAGTCTGGCAATAGAAAGATGGCAAAAGAACAGGCACATAATAACGTAAGAGGAAATTTATGTGGCCAGCAAGGGTGGGAGAAGGCACTTCGTTTCATTAGTAATCAAGGAAATACCAACTAAGCCCATGAGATATCCCTACACACCTACCTGATGAATTAAAATTTTCAAGTTTGCAAATAGCCAGTGCTACTGAGAATGGAGAATATTGGGAGGGACTGGCGGGGAGAGTCGGCATTGAGGCCACGATGTTGGAAAGCAGCGACCCTCATCCGCTGAGGTTGAAGACACACACATTTCCTTTGCAGCTGAAGAAATGCCGCTATGGGTGAACGATGCCCCGTGCAACAGGATATGCACAAAAATGTTTATAGAGACATTGTTCCTGATAGTCCCAAGCTGGGAATACCCAAATGTCCACCCAACATAGGAAGGACAAGTACCCAGAGTGAGGGTTCATTGATAGAAGGCTCATAAAACAGGCAACATTAAACTCTACGTTTAGGGAAATCATGGTAACAAAAGTTAAGCTAATGGTTGCTTTTTGAGGAAGGGAAGGATTGTGACCAAGAATATGGCACACGAGAAGTGTTCTCTTTCTTCACCTGGCTGTGGTCCCATCGGGTTTCCCTTTATCCTTATTTGCTATACCAGATGCTGATGTTTCATGCCCTTTGATGTAGGTTATAGTTCACACCCACATGTGCATGCAAAATGCTTTCCAGCCAGACTATTCAATGCTGGAAGAGCAAGATTTTTGAAAACATACTCCTGAATTCAATGTAGCGCCCTTAAAAAAATGAACTTGAAGTATTCAGTTCACTTCGATGAACACTTAAAGCAGTAAGTCCAATCTTCTACAGAGTTCCACATGAGAATTCCACCATGCCTTCTGGGAAGACAGGCAGGATGAGAGGAGGGGGCGCTGCCGTCAGAGCAGGGGCTCCCTTCCAGCCAGCCTTAACCCTCAACAGCTGTTTTCCGGGCAATTCTCTGGACCTTATTCCTCATCTGTAAAGAGGATCAGACCCGATGAGAACTCCTCTGAGAGTCGCCTAGTATATTCTTGGGAGTTCTCTGTGGGAACTTAAAAAAAATTTTTGTAAGAAATTCTTTTCATCTTGACAAGCATCTGAAAAATAAGGGCGTCATCTGGGTTCCCCATAGGTCTGCCATAGAATTCACGGTGCCCACATCATTCTCAGTTTACGAACACATTGGGGCCATATGTGCTGTTTTGTCTTAAGCCAATAAGAAGAAAACATAGGTAACCTTAATGAGGAAAGTCTGCCTTTGCCTAGTGACTTCATGAAAGGCCCACAACCAAAGTTTTCACAGTTGGAAGGACCATGTTGTGTGAGATTTGAGCCATGGGACAATGCCTGACCCAAAGAAGGATCTAGGCACCTGCGTATCAAAGCAAGAGGCAGTTTCTTCCACAAAATCACATCATCAGTCTCAATTAAATTAATGGGTTAACTTGTATTGGTTTCATATTTAGTCAAAATCATGAATTTGTCGTGATTTAGTAATTGTAGAAATGACAAGCCTGTGGGATGAATGCCCAGTTTCATGTTTATACACATTTAGCTAGTAGTCTTTTTTCTTTTTTTAAGATTTTATTTATTTATTTGTCAGAGAGAGAGGGAGAGAGAGCGAACGAGCACAGGCAGAGAGGCAAGCAGAGGGAGAAGCAGACTCTCTGCCGAGCAAGGAGCCCGATGTGGGACTCCATCCCAGGATGCTGGGATCATGACCTGAGCCGAAGGCAGCTGCTTAACCAACTGAGCCACCCAGGCGTCCCTAGCTAGTAGTCTTATAAAAGCAATTTACATCAACACTGGGAAACCTCAGAAAGTTTTTTTCCTGAGAAGGCATCACATGTCATTCGAATTTAAGCCTCAGTGAACTCCATGACCGCCACTGACCCTCCCGGGATTCTGTTTCCATTTTGGAAATCAAGCCCTTTCCCAAGCATGTGGGGGGCTGCCTGGGATCCAACCCCTTTCACAAGTAGCAGTGACTCTGCTGCAGGTGATTTTGCCTCCTGTGGACATTGGAAAGTGTCTGGAGACACTTTCGATGGTCACAGCTGAGGTGGGGGCTAGGCAGGAGAAGCCAGGGATGCCGCTAAACAGCCTACAGGTCACCCCCCAGAAGAATCTTCCAGGCCGTCACCAGTACTAGTGCCCAGGTTGAGAACCCCTGATCCCGCTCTTAACAGCCTTAACTTCTGTAAGAAGGAAATCTTCGGTGTCTTTCCCCAGTTAACCAGAGTAGGGCACTAGTGCCTTCCTAGAACTTATCTCTCACAGCCCCTGTTTCCTTCCACACTGCAGAAGCAGGCAAACAAGCAAAAACAACGCCTCAGGCATGAGGTCAGTTGTATGACTGGCTTGATTTAAGAAGGAGGCTTAGAGGAGTCAGGCATTTGGCTATGTTTTCAGTCAACCTTGTTCCAGGTCTTCCTCTGTTGGGTCCCTGGCCTTCCACCTACCTGGAGGGACTTGGCCTGATGTTAATTGGTAGTCTCTGGAGGGAATGTGCTCTCCAATGATCCCCAGAGGAAGCCCCCCGAAAAACAATATTTGAACAGAAATGGTAATAAGAGCTTCAAACAGATCAGAGTGGTTTCAGACATCTGAGAAATCTGGATCAATCTCCAAAGTTGCTCTATAGGCCCACGTTGTTGTGTGACAATGTGCCATTAATGGCTGCTGAGGAACGTGCGCCCCCTTGCTATCTGTCCCATGTAATCATTATATTTGTTCATGTAGATCCTGCTGTATGTTCCTAGGTCCTATCTCCTCTCCCCCATCAGATGTTTAAGTCCTTCCAATGTCTTTTGCTGGCACTGGAACATGGCCCGGCATGCTCAGCACTGTGTCCTGTCTGTGGGCAGTCAACGCTGTCAATGAGCTATGAGAAAACAGGCCAGGTGGGATTATGGGTAACGGTTTCCCAAACATGGCCTGCCATCCTCTCCGGCCCCTTGTCCTGTTCACCTGTTATTCTAGTGACCGGACTCCAGTCATAACCAGCCTCTCAGCTTTGGAAGCATTAGACTCTGTAGCTTTCTCCTGGCAAGAAGACAGCCCTTCATCTCCAGGACCAAAAAAGGGAATGTGCTCTTCCTCACCAGGTCTGGGCAGGCTGCCTGAGGTACAGTTGAGGAGGGGCTTCTGAGCACTCCTCAGTCTCTACCCCATCTGGCCTCTTCCCAACCACACTGACACCACACCATGGGGACACTGAGACTGCGGGCAAGTCTTCCTCCCTGCTTAAAAAACCTGGTGACACCAGGCAGCCATCTGGATGCCCCACATCCTGTCTAAAACCACACCCTCTTCCTTTCCCCCACCTCTTTTGAAAAAGAAAAAAAAATCCTGTAAGATGTAGTCTTTCAAAGACTCAGCAGGGGCACCATGCCTTTAGCACAACACATGGTCGCCTGGGGTGTGACAGATATGGCCCTTATTTCCTGGCCTGGACTTCAGGGGTCTGCTCAGATCCCACAGTGGGGGGGAAGCTGGAGCTGCCGTGGGGGCCCTGACCAGATTGAGGGCGCAGGCCTCTCTGCCCCATACATGGCCTGCAAACCCACAGAGTCACTGTGTGACTCTGGGTGACAGCCCTTCTCCCAGGCATGCCTGGGTCCTGCATGCCCAGGGGCCTGCGTGGCTCAGGCTGGCGCACTGGAATAGGCATGCACACCCTGGCTAAGGAAGAAAGGAGACTGAAGGCAAGAGAAGCTGGGCATTGGCTGTGAGGACTTGAGGCTGGACCACAGAAGGGAGGCCCATCCTGGGGATCAGAGGTCAGAAGGGCGCCGAGCGCAGAGAGTGCTGCTGTAGGAGACAGGTTCGCAGAGTTGGGTCCCAGGAAGTCCCTAAGCGGTAGCAGGCTGGGGGCTCATTTATGGGATCCGGTGATGTCTTAGGTCTGGGGGAGGGCCACAAAGAGGGAGACAGACCCAGTAGCCTCAGAGGATTAGGCCCTATGGGACCAGTCCATTTTAGCCTGATTTTATTTATTTTATTTTTTTAAAACATTTTTTTTAAAAGATTTTATTTATTTAGTTATTAGAGAGAGAGAGAGAGAGAGCGAGCACAGGCAGACAGAGTGGCAGGCAGAGGCAGAGGGAGAAGCAGGCTCCCTGCCGAGCAAGGAGCCCAATGTGGGACTCGATCCCAGGACGCTGGGATCATGACCTGAGCCGAAGGCAGCTGCTTAACCAACTGAGCCACCCAGGCGTCCCTAGCCTGATTTTAAATCTACAACGTTGGTTGTAGGGAAGGCAAGGAGCAATTGTACATTTTCCCTGACTTTACCGCACACAGTGGTGACCTGGAGCCCAGTCTGGGACTCTGGCCAGCCAGACCCTGCATTAGCTAGAGCCTGGGCAGGTCCCCAGCTTGGCAGTGGGGGATTAGCTAAATGGGGGCACCTATGGGAGACAGAACCTAAGTTTAGCCTCCTTGGGGCCCATGCAAAGTGCGTAGCCTGTGGCCTCATTGGCCTCACAGTGGCCACTTCTGTTTCACATCCTGCACCTGGGGCGAAGTGCGTGTCTCAGAGCTGGCTGGCCCTTCTGAGGCTGAGAACATCTTAGACTCTCACTTGGGACTGCTTGCTTGGTTGGCAGCAGTCAGCTCCCACATCTCTTCCAACCCCGGCAGCGAAGTGGCTCTTCCTGCCTCTCTGCCCCAGGAGTGGGCCCGGGAAGGGGCAAGGGACTAGCCCAGCTCTGAGTCTGGGGGTTCCAGGGGGGAGGGATGGTGAGACCCGACTCATCCTGTGAGACGGAGTCTGACAGGTGCAGCCGCCCATGGTCTGGTTCACAGGAGGTCCAGGCCCCTGTTTCCCCTTCCCCTGGCTACCAGGCTTTGGTTCTCGTCCTGGTGGATTAGCTCACTAAATAGAGGTTGGACAGAGAAAACGAAAGAAGAAAAATGGGGAGATTAATAGCTCTGGTAAAAGGTCTGGTGGAGAAGGAAGTTAAAACCAATTAACCAGGAGATTTCAATTATCCCACACACTCTCTGGTCCTTTTCTGCTGCATAGCCTGGGGTCAGAGCTAAATGTTGGATGAAGACACAAAACAGAGTTCACACCCATCCACCTAAGAATTCTCTAGTCTTCATCTTGAAAGCCGGTGAGCCCAGGGCTCAGGATACCCCCCCACCCCGAGGCTGGTGCCACCAGGCGGTTCCAGCGTGTGTCCGGCCTGCAGGTGCAGGATGGGATTCTGTCTTGCAGAGGACTGACTGGGGCAGTGGCCACAAGGAGCCTGTGTGGTGTCCCGCCCACGCCGAGGAAAGACATGGAGAAGGGCCGCAGGAGGGGAGCGTTTGGAGGAGGCGGAGAAACATCTCTCCTGCGTCCTGCTCTGGGAGGACGCCAACATCCTGAAGTCGGGCCCTGAGGGATTACCACATTGTAGAGAGCATCAGGGAACAGATCTGAGTGATGGGAAGAGGCCAAACTGTGAGAGCCCCAAGTGCCCCTCTGGCAAGAAGAGTGGATCTTGCTGCCAGGAATCTCAGGCCTAGAATTCTCCGCTGGTGGCCTGTCCCCTTTCACCCGATTTATTTCTTCCTCTGCACTGGACTAGGTCATTCGAAAGAAAATGAAGAGACAGGCTGTGAAGTTCCAGAAAGAGTCTCTGGGGCTCCACTCAAAGTCAGGTGGGCTGTGAACCCAGAGGAAATGTCAAACAGGCGCAAAAAGAAGAATGAAATCTCTCCTGCATAAGCAATTGCCCCATTAAGCTCCGTTAGACTCTGGGGCGTGGGGCAGAATTATGGTTCCTATCTGAAGTCCAATTTCTGCCCATAATGGGCCATCCAAACCCATCTCCCGGCCAGTGAGGAGACTATCTCACTCTCAGGAGGTGCCCGTTGCTGACCTTGGCCTGAAACTACAAGCACGAGTCACAGCAACACTGGCTGACTTCCTGCTCAGGAAGCAGAGTCTATCCAATTTACTCAAACCCCTGCACCATATGCTTTCAGTGTACAGTTGGTGACTATCTGGGACTACAACTACAACTACAACTCGAGTCACCTTAGTCCCTGAGTGTCTGGCGATAGAGGGAAAGTCCTTACCAGGTGGGCACCTGAGCAGAGCTGAGGATGTAATTTTCCATAACATGCTCCAAATTGCATCCAATATTTAAGTCAGCCATGACTTTCTGATGAACCCCCCTGAGAAACCACCATCCCCTAAGCTTTCTGGTTTTGCTGGGGGGGAGGGCCCAGAGCAGATGTGTTCTTACTACTGTGTAAAGAGCTCCAACATCAAATCCCGAGCAACAGGAGAACCACCAGGAATCATGGTTTCTCGCCTAGAACCCTGAGAAGAGACTTGGCATCTTTATTTTGTATGAACCTGGGTGTGCTGAGAGAAACAGAGGAAATGACCTTGGCATTCTCTGCTAAAATGGATTTCCTCTGGAGTCCTGAAATCTAAAGTCAGTTAGCACGCATGGAGTACATGTTAGAGAAGACACTGCATGCCTGGGGGCCGCAGATTTGAATCTCCCAGTGTGGGGACCGAGACACAGAAGTGTGTGGGGGGGTCTGTCAGCGACAAGTAGAGGGGCTGATCCAAGAATACAACATGGCGGGGAGAAAAACCAAAGAAATGGACCTTCAAAATGACCATTTCTCTTTGGAAACCATTAAAGTAACTAGATCACTCTGGTTTCCACATGGTGTGACTTCGTCACCTTGCCCAAGGACACGGAGGAGTCCAGGGGCCGTGCAAATGTGGAAAACCCAAGCAAAGGAACATTTCACATTTATATGACTTTTTACCCACCTGGCTGCACCTGCTGTTCACGTCGGCCTCTGAAGGAAACAAGAATTAGTTTCTTCATTTCACAAGTGAAAACTGAGGAGTCCGAGAGGTTAAATGACTTCTGAAAAGCCACACTCTTTGTTAAGTGGCAGAGCCTGGATTAGAAACTCGGTGCTCTAACTTTATATTCGGGTCTCTCCCAGCAACGCCAGTGGCTTTGAAGCCATGGACCCAGCAGAACCTCCTAGGAGGGGAAGGCGCTCCTGGCATCCCTGACCCCCACTCAGATGGGAGCAGCTCCATTTTCATTTGCTTTATCCGTTGGTGTTCCCATCAAGATTTAAAACAAGTTGAAGGGGTACCCGGGTGGCTTAGTCAGTGAAGTGCTGGAGTCTTGATTTTGGCTCAAGTCGTGATCTCAGGGTGGTGAGATGGAGCCTCCCGTGGGGCCCCATGCTCAGCAGGGAGAGTCTGTTTGAGATTCTCTCCCTCTGCCTCCATACCCCACATCCCACCCTCTCTCAAAATAAATAAATCTTTTTTAAAAAAATAAATAGGTTGAAAAGTCACTGCGCTCTGCCATGATGCCTCCAGTGGGGGTGAGGGGTTAGGCTGTAGGACAAGGAGCCCCCTTGGAATAAAGGAAAGCGGAGTGGACAGAGCAGCTGCCCAGGCAAAGTCCCCATATGCAATACTTCTGGCCTCCTCCATGCCTGGACTTATCGCAAGGGTTGGCTTATGCTGAGGCACTGCCCCTTCCCAGTGTGAGGCCACTCAGGGTGTCATCCCCACCAGCCTGAGTCCGGAGACCTCCCAGTCGTTTGTCCCTTTCTTCTGAACTCTTCTTTCAAATAGCTCTGTCTGCTCTCTGACTGCTGTTCTGACCTTCCCAGGAGCCCTACATTACGCCTACTTGAGTTTTAGCCTTTCCAAACAGAGCTGCTTAGAAATGGCCTCCTTCTCTCCCCTTGCTTCTGAGCTGGCAAATATTCTGATTAACCAAGGGTCTCCTGGAGCTGTGGGAAGTCAGACAAATCATTTAAGATTGGGTTTTTGCCCTTTAACCTGGACCATTAAAAAGCTGCCTCCTACAGATAAAAGATGTGTCTTGGGTCTGCCTCTGCTGATCATTATGGTTGATGGACCTAAATGCATCCTTTTGTTCTAATTTTACTTACAGCTTGGTCTGGTCATTTGTTTTCATATCTCTCTCTCTTTAAACTACGTAGGATAGAAAGAAGTCAGACCTGGACCTAGGTCTGTGCTTACATACTGTGTGATCTTGGGCAAGCTATTCAACCTCTCTAATCTTCCGTTCTTCATTTATACAAAAAGAGATAATACCACTGCACCACTGCATGGGGTTGGTGTTTGTTTTTTAAAATTACGAATGAATGACATAAACCTGTACAGTGCTTAGCACAGAGTTGGATTTCAATAAATACTAGTTTCTTCTTCCTCCTTAAGGATAAAACCCCAAATTTACCTGTGTTTATTTCCCCAAAATCTAGTACAGTGGCATACATAACAGACTCTCAGTAAATGTTTGTTGACACTATGAATGAATAAATAAGGAGTGAATCAAGAGGGCATACCTGAAAGTGATAGGCTACAAGAAAAGTTGCCAAAACATAAGATATTAGAATTTAAGAAGTGAGAGCTGTATCAAAGCCTCCAAAATATACATACAAATATGTTCATGTTGTGTTCTTTATAATGGCAGAACTTTTGAAATAACCTAAATGTTCAACAAAGGGGACTCGACACATTAAGTAAAGTAGTTTAATATAAAATTCCATGCAACCATTTTCAAAATGTAGATTTTAGAAGCATTGTTCTATAAAAACATCCAAAACATATTTTTAGGTGAATTGGTATATTACAAAATTGCACTCCTAAAAAACTATCTGTTTATCTATAGTTCAAAAGAAAGAAATGCCTGGAAGAATATCAAAAGACAATTATTATGTCTAGATGGTGGAATTGTGGTAATTTTATTTTATATACTATATTCTAATATTTGAATTTTTATAAGTATCATCCTGATAATCAGAAAAAATTTTCTTTTGGAAAAACAAAACTCACAAAGGGTGTAACAATCAGTGTTAGGGTTTTTTGGGTTGTTAATGCCAAACCCTCTTCAGATTCACTTAGAGTCAAGGGAAAATGTGTTTGGAAGACTAGTATGACCATAGGAAGGTCAAGATGTGAGTGTGCCTCAGGAATAGCTAAAAAGAGATCTGGCATCCCTCATCTCTGCGTGTGGGTATCCGTCCTCCTACTGCAGGCCAGCTCCCTCCACGTGGCAGGAAATGCCTTCTGGACTTCAGAGCTGCTAGTCTCTACCAAGAGAGAAAATGAGCACTGTGCTCTGTGGTCCCTAGATCATGAATTCCAAAAATATACTGCAGTTGGCCCCACTGGATCAGATGTCCATCCCCTACCCAGCTGCTGCGCCCAGGGCATGGCGGTGCTCTATAATTGGTTCAGCTTATGACCCATCTCCATCCTTTGGCCCATCAGTGTGCCCAGGAGGCAAGGTCTTATCAGAAGAGCTTATTGAGAAATGATTGTCCCCTTCCTCCTACACCCATCTGCTATGCACGGATATTTCCTTGGAGGTGAGGGGGACAGGATGGGACATTCTGAGTATGGGGGCTTAATTTCTGTCTTTAGAGAAGGGCAGGGGAAGGGGCGGCCAGGATCAGACTGAGCATTATCAATATCAGAAACAACGAGTGAGCTTCCCTGACCTGTCCCCATGCTGGTGTGAAGATTCATTTGAGTCCTCAGAGAGCTTGTGGCTCAATCCAGGGGCTATGTGCTAGCTGGAAAGAGGAAGTAGCCTGTGTTCTTGTTACAGTCTCTCTTCCTGGGGACCTTCCTTCACTTCCACAGAAACAAGGAGAAATAGATCTTCCAAAGAATGATACATTTTCTTAGATTGTCTTGCATAAAACAACCAGAGCTCAATGAAACATGCCATGCTTTCCATCCTTGTATGCATTCCCTGCTTCGTTTATTTACTTAGGAGATGGTCATTTAATTTCTTCCCAAAATAGAGTGAGTGTGTCTAGAAAATAAGCACTTTACAGTACAGTAGACCCTCCTGATAACATAGCTTACTGCTACAAGTCAGTGTAGGATAAGTTACTGTGACAGAAGGGGATGGTAGTGCCATGAGCCCCAGATGACCAAGGGTTCTACTTTAGCCATCACAGAGCCCCAGGGCAGTGCTCGTCCACGGTTGGTACTCAGAGGTTAAGGGTGCTCAAAAATCTTATGGTTCATTTTTTTTTAAATATTTTATTTATTTATTTGACAGACAGAGAGCACAAGTAGGCAGAGAGAAAGCAGAGAGAGAGGAGGAAGCAGGCTCCCCACCGAGCAGAGAGCCCGATGTGGGGCTGATCCCAGGACCCTGAGATCATGACCTGAGCCAAAGGCAGAGGCTTTAACCCACTGAGCCACCCAGGTGCCCCTTATGGTTCATTCTTAACATATTTGTTTCTTTGGGTTTCTCTTTTTTATTTTTCCTCCTTTTTGCCTTTTTCCTGTGTAGTAAGGATGCTATACATTGCCCCAAATCTTCTGGTTCCTGCAGTAAATCATTTTCAGAGGCATGTTCTTTCTTTGAGCCTTTGCAATGATGTTCTCTTTACCTTGTTCTATAGAATTTCCCCACAGAATTCATTTCTCACCCTTATACCCACCCTTGATCAAGGTAAGATTTATCCTCCTTTCAACCCAGGAGCTATCTGGGCTGCTTTGGGTGGGGCTCCCTGTCCACTTGAGCCCTGGCTGAATCTTACTTCTGTAGATGGCAGTGGGTTTGCGGGTATAACCTCCAGCCTGCTAGAAGCAATTGTCTAGTTCTCATGGTGAGTTAATCCAGCCTCTCAGCAAAAACATTGCCCTGGAAGTTCTGCTGGTACTCAGTCTATTTCCTTTTGCCCTAGAACAATATAGCACAGATGATATTCTATTTCTGAGATGCACAAAAGGATTTTATTATGGCATCATATAGAGTTAGTTACATGTCTCATCCCTTAATAGCCACTGCAGTGAGAGAACATTAGAGTACATTTTGTTTATACTGACACTGAATAATCATCGAGCACGGAAGGGAACAAAAAGAGTGTTTTTCCTTTCCTATTTAGTATAAAGAGCTCTGGAATGAAAAAATTCACCAAAAGCCATGACAAGTCTGGCAACATAGATCCCCATTTCCACGGCCATGTATCATCACTATGCATTACTTACCTTGCTTTTCAGCATGAAATTGATTTTTAGTTGCAAGTAAAGAGCCATGCATCAAGAGGTACCTAAATGGTAAGGACTTTTGTTTTTATTAAACAAGTGCAGAGTTTACAGTGTCTCAGGGAGGGTCTGACCATGCCATCCAGGGCTCAGGCTCCTGTTCTCCTCACATGCTGACTTGATAGGCGTATTGCTCCTCATTATCATGTGCATTGCTTCATGAACTTGATGTGGCTGCCTTGGTTCTGGACATCACATCCATATTCCAGATAGGAAGGAGGAGAAAGGGATGAGAGCAAGCTTTTTTTGGTTTTCCTTTTTTCTTTTTTTCCCCCAAGGCTGTCCCTTTCATTAGAAAGGAAAACATTTCCTGGAAAACTCCCAGCTGACTTTCATTTTATGTCTCATTGGTCCCTGCTGGTAACATTTTACTCCTAGCAGCATGGAGGATGGAACAATGAACAGTTTACAAAGAAAGATCGTATAGCCATGGCTAGATGGAATTTATCAATCTTAATTCATTCCCTGAGTCAAAGTATATGGCTGCTACACATCACCAACCTCCACGACCTTCCAAACAAAATTAGTGTTGTTTGCAACAACTACTGACAGCCAAGGACAGCCTTGGCAGCATTATTTTTAGCTGTAGTGACGGTGGTTGTGGAACTGACCAGTGCTCTTCTAAGACAAAGTTACTTTGAAAATGATGAAGTGACGTATGGTTTTCACAAATTTGCGTGTCCTTCTTGTTCAGGAGCCAGGCTAATCTTCTCTGTATCGTTCTAATTTTCATAAATGTGCTGCCAGAAGGAAGCATGAAATGACATATGGTCTTGATCTCTGACAAAAAAATACGGAGCCAGTGGAACGGAATATTATTTAGTTCAACATATTTAAAAAACAACAGCGTGGCTTACCGAACTCAAAAAGACTACAGAGAAAGCAAATCAAATAATATTTATACAATCTTCCTTTCCAAAAGCAAGTATTTTCTGAAACCAGTATAGGAGGAACTATAAACACCATTTGCATTGATGGTTTAAATTTCTCTGAGTAAATTCTAAGACTCACAAACTTCAAAGATCACTTTCCAGTATATATTTCTACCAAATGCAACGTGAAAAGTACCTCTTGGGTTGTGGCTTCCTCCACCCCAGCAAAGACTACAGAGGCCCGTTGCCTACTCCTCTCTCTTCCCCTTCCTGGTTATTGTCTCTCAAAATCACCCCTTAGTAAGGTTCATTTTGGTATTTGAGGTCTTCTATTAGCACTCACAAGGTGAAAGGTAGCAAGTTAATATGTCTAGCCATCCTAGATTCCCAGGATTGAGGCTTTCCTAGGAAGTAGGACTTTCAGTGCTAAAACCAAAACTGTCCTAGGCAAACTAAAACGGTTGGTCATCCGAGGGATTATCACCAACATGATAGGGGGTGAGGAAGAGGGGATTTGAGAAAAAGGAAGGAGAGGGAAGGGAGGACCTGGGAAGTCATGGTCATTCAATCCAACTTTAAATTTTATGCCTTTTCTTAACATCTTCATAACTAAGGTTTCTGCATATCAACTCACCAGTGATCCTTGACCTCATCATTTCTTTGGGTTCTTTGCTCTTCCAACCTGTACATAATTGTCCGGTTTTTAACTCCCACTTCTGTCCTACTATAAATATGTTTCCCAACTCCTACTCCTGTTCACCAGATTCAGGGGCATTGTAAGAGAATGCTATGAAGCCCTCTCTGATGCAACACACAGCAAGGATAGAGAACATATAAAAGTCATAGCCACACCCAGGGTGCCTGCGTGACACAGTCGGTTAAAGGTCTGACTCTTGCTTCTGGCTCGGTCATGATCTTCACTGAGTGCAGAGCCTGCTTGAGACTCTCTCCCTCTCCTTCAGCCCCTCCCACTCGTGCATGCCCATGCTCTCTCTCTTTCTCTCTCTAATAAATAAATATTTTTTAAAAAAGTAATAGCCACACTCAAAAATTATATGTATATACAAATTTATACATCTATAATATATATAAATCTATATAAATCCATAAATATATATGATATACATATATCATATATATATATACACACACATGTATATATATATCCACAGTCCTGGAATAGAATCAAAATGCAAAGCAAACAGTAGGGGCTGATCTGAGGGCCTGCCAGTCTCTGGATCTGGAAGTAGGTAATAGAAGCCTGGAGTTCGGCTTCTGCAGATAAAAGCACACAAAAGGGGAAAGGTGCTCCATGGGAGGCATGGGAGCTAGAGTCATGCTCAGAGCTGACAACCGGAAGCTGGGGCGGGTCTTCCCTGGCCTGTGAAAGGAAACTGGAAAACACGTGCGTGCTGCTGCCTGAGATGTATTGATAATGAGACTCACACATAAACACCACAAAGAATACACAGAGAAGAAGAACGGCAGGGAGAAGAAATTCCTACCTATGATGATCCTGTAAACCTAACTTTAAAATTCATGAAGCGATCGAATGCCAACAAGGAGCCAATAAAATCAATAATTGGTTTATGAGTTTTTCCAGAAAGAAATAATAAAAATTTTTGAAAAAGCCTTAAAAATATGTGCACTTAGCATCCTTGGAGAGATCAATGGAGGCATTACATCCTTACAAAAAGATCCATGCCATGAAGTAAATACAGGTGGATATAAAATTAGAAATCATGAAGAAAAATGTAACCACTGGAAATTTTTTTAAAACTCCATAGGATAGGGGCACCTGGGTGGCTCAGTGGGTTAAAGCCTCTGTCTTCAGCTCAGGTCATGATCCCAGGGTCCTGGGATCCAGCCCTGCATCAGGATCTCTGCTCAGCGGGGAGCCTGCTTCTCCCTCTCTCTGTTTCTGCCTGCCTCTCTGCCTACTTGTGATCTCTGTCTGTCAAATAAATAAATAAAATCTTAAAGAAAAAAACAAAACCTCCATAGGATAGTTTCTAAGCTGAATGTAGTTGAAGAGAGAATTAATAAATTGGAATTGAGAGGCATTCACCCAGAAGGTAATAGCATCCACAGAGCCATAGAAATGAGACAGAGGATGGCAGGTGTGTGGTTATGGACTAGAGGCTCGGGAAGGGCTTGTCAGAGGTGACATTTGAACAGCTACCTGGCCAAGTAAGGATGGGAGTAATGAGAGCATAAATATAAATCAAACTCATAGACACACAGTAGTAATAATAGTTATTTTCCAAGCAGCTGTCGAGAACTAAACAGCATGCATAAAACATTAAGGCCGTGTCCAACACATCATTTATAACAAATGTTTAGTAGCTCTGCTTCCTTTCCTAAAAGCCTGAGTGAAAAGAATAGAATTTAGGAGCGCCTGGGTGGCTCAGTCAGTTAAGCATCTGCCTTTGGCTCAGGTCATGATCTCAGGGTCCTGGGATCGAGTCCGGCCCCTAACTCCCTGCTCAGTGGGGAGTCTGCCTCTCCCTCTCCCTCTGTGCTCTCTCTCTCTCTCCCTTTTTGTCTCTCTCAAATAAATAAAATGTTAAAAAAAAAAAAAGAATAGAATTTAGCTTTTTGCCTCCATATCGTGGGGACTTTGGCCACTTCGGCTCCAGCCCAGCATCATTCCCAGGAGGCTCAAATTGGCTGATGATTTTGGGTTCTAATAATGGAGGATTCAGCTCTTTTAACAAAGCGGCTGGAACATTGTCAGCTGTTCACATGCCTGTTCTCTCCGTCTGCTTCCCTCCCTTGAGAACAAACTCTGTTTTCCCCTCTTGCATGAACTAAACAAGCGTCATGTCCAAAATGCAGAGATGACATTTTAATATATCCAGGCAGCCTGGCTAGTAGTTTCTCTGCAAACTCTCAAAATTTCCTCAGCACCGGCTCTGAGCACTTTTCTCTGTTCTATCTTGTCCGGAGCCCCGAAGGAAGTCCTGACAAAGGTCATGAAGCGGGGAGAGACAAAGCCACCCTCATTCTGAGCAGTGAGCCTTTTCAACTCACAGGCCCCTGATGGAAACATTCCCTCATGAAAAGAACAAAATAAGACTAGTTCACAGACAACAGCAACAGAATGTTCCATGGGACAGAGAGCCGTTTCTTGGAACGTGGGAATCTGAGAGACTGGACTGCATTCAAAGAAAATGCCCCTGGAGTGATGAAGAGCAAGTCCTGGGGGCTCAGCAACATCCAAGATTCCTTGCTTGAAAGAGGGTGTTGGGGGGTATCCTGGACACGGAACCAGGCTGGGATGTGAGGCTAATGGTCAAGGACGTTGGGCGTATCAGCTTCTTCCTCCCCTGAACCAGACCCAAAAGCGCCAAGGAGAAGCTGGAGGTGCGGTGTGTGTTTGTTGTGTGTGTTTGTTTTTCTACGGAGAAGAGAGAAAATGTGTCCCACTCTCTCTGAGTCCGTGGTGGTGGTCGGGGAAAGTTTGTTTTCAAAAGGACGAGGAAGAAGAAACATCCCTTTTTGCTGGACATTTGCTCCAAGGGGCGAGGTGGGCTGAAAGACTCTGGGCGGTGGTCCCGGGAGCCCTTCAGCTTCTCAGTCCCCCCCCTCTGTCACTCTGCCCCCCCTGCCCCCGCCGGTGCAAGTGCACCCCCTAGCAAGTCTGTTGAAAAAAAAAAAAAAAGTCTTCCCCTTGTTTATTTTGAGGCTTTTTTTCTTTTATTTTTAAAAAACTGCACATCTCACCACGTCCGAATTAGTGAAAAGAAAACAGTAAGGAACTGAGTGTTGCAACTTTGGCGCAGCTGGAGGTAAATGTTCATGCTTGGAATGGAGAAAAATAATAAGACTTGGAGGGGCACGCGGTAGGATTCTAAGGTCTCCCATGTCCTACAGAGTAGGTATCCAATGAATCTTTTGGAGAAAAAGAAGGAAAAAAAAAAAACCTTAAAACTGCATCATATTAAAAACAAAAGAAAAAATCAGGTGCTTGGGGTGAGAACAGAGAGGAAATTACTGCACAAGCAGCAGACTGAGTGTGATGTAGTGTGGCTTGGGCCGTCTTCACGTACAATCGGCTGCTGTGTTTGCTGTGCTTGTCCACACACATGCACAGACATGCACGCACACGGTCTGGAATGCCTCTTGACTAAGATCTCAGTCCCTGAGGTAGGCAGGCAGGAGAGTCACGGAACAGAGAGAACTCCATATTGAAAAGGGACACAGGTCCATAATCAGTATTTCTTAGGCAAGGTCCCTGCATCGCAGTAGACTCCTCACGTGTGTTTTGATTAAATCAACACAAGGCATCACCCCAGCAAGCCTACGTGGACCTGATGCCTTTCCCAGGGGACAGTCGTTTTGCTGACCCCCATAGAGCCAGCTGCTTGGCCACAGAGACTGCCACAGGGTAAAAGTTGGAGTAATGAAATAAGTTGTAAGTTCATGGTTAAATCCTTTTTAAAACTAGTTCCTCGTTCTAATTAGAAACACCGCATTGATCTATTTTCTCTTCTTATGCTTCAATACATACGGGTTGTGTTTTTGTTTTTTTTTAATTCATCTACTTTTTAAAGTTCACCACCTTTCGTCATGTGATCTTCCACAAGCCACAACCCCTTGTGACAGCCAGGAGAGTGCTCTGAGGACAGAGTGTTTTCAAAGGGCCTTGCAGGCCACACACTCTCATCATCAATCTCCCTGTGCCTCAGCCTTAATTTTAAAAAAGGGCCTTTGTTCCAGACCCAGGGCTCCAGCGCATATGTCTATGACTCCCAGAGAGTGAAAGACTTGGGAAATGGGAGCCCAGAAAGAAGATGACCTGCTCAGTATTATAGAGCAAAATAGCAATGAAGCCAGACTAGAAACTGGAATTCACTGGGTTCCAAGAGACTTTTTTAAGAAGCACATTTTTTCTTAAAGATTTTATTTATTTATTTGAGAGAAAGAGAGAGCAGGCAGGGAGGGGCGAGGGACAGTGGAAAGCAGACTCCTCACTGAGCAGAGACCCTGACCCAGGGCTTGATCCACCAACCCTGGGATCGTGACCTGAGCTGAAAGCAGATGCTTAACCCACTGAGCACCCAGGTGCCCTTCCAGAAGCATGTTTTTAAATGAGACTACATTGAACATCTGTGTGTGGGGATTTATTCTGTGCAGTCCTGGCTAAGTGCAATCATATAAGGTGCCCATTAAAAACACAACCTGGAGGGCAGCCTCTGCCTTCGGCTCAGGTCATGATCTCAGGGTGCTGGGATCGAGCCCTGCATTGGGCTCTCTGCTCAGCAGGGAGCCTGCTTCCCCCCTCTCTCTGCCTGCCTCTCTGCCTACTTGTGATCTCTGTCTGTCAAATAAACAAATAAATAAATCTTAAAAAAAAAAACAAAAAACGAGAAAACACAACATGGAGCAGTAGCAAATAATCCAGTTTATCTAATGAGTTTAACCAGGAATATTGATTTGAATAGCTACTAATTTGACACTGGGTAGAAAAATTACTGTGCCTCTTCTTGGACAAGGCTCAGGAATGATCATCACTCCCTTGTCTCCTGACGAAATCAGTAGTGATTTCAGCAGCTGCTCTGTTATTATAATTCAGCTACTTCATTTCTGTTTTAATCAGAGCAGATTACTTTTGACCAAACTAGCATCTCTGCGTATGTAATCTACATGGTATGACCTCTTTCAGTGAACGAGAAATGATTCCCTCTGTTCATTTGATGTTTGTTCAAAGCTGATTTATCCTGAGCAATATTAAGCTAATTATAAAAGTGCAGTTAGCTCTTTCAGACAATTTCTATTATGAGAGCTCTTGAAAGTACAACACAGAATGAAGACTAGAATGGAGCAGACCTGTAATTAGGGAGATTATGAAAATCTTTTCCCAGGTATCAAAATGCATTTGAATGGTAGGAATTTTGATCTTTGTATTGGGATGCCTGTATCCTCTGCTGGGCCAACTTGATCCTTCAGTTTTGTGGTGTAAAATCTCTGAAGCCCATAGAGGCTGGGAAAATACTGTAGATGAGTAAGACAGGCAGGGTTCAAGTTCAAGTGCGTGTACTTGTGCCATGAGAGTGAGGACCTTGGAAGTCTGGACGTGGAGGTCCTTCCTCTGAAGGAGGCCTCCTGCCTCAGTGCCATAATATCATAGGGGAACTAGGGGTCCCACTGTGGCCAGAGAAGCCAGAAATCTGGATTTGAGAAAAATATCTTGACTTTCAGTGGGTCCAATTTTCTTTTTTCTTAATCTCTAAATACTGGACTGAATCAAATAAAGTTTATCTGAGGGCACGATCTACTGGGCTGCCATTTTGTGACCCCTGCTCTATCCCATACAAAGGTCATTTCCGTAATCAGAGGCTTAAAAACTGGTCTACAAATTAGCTGGAGCATCCACCAGGTGGCAGGAAGAGGTAGCCGATCGCTTTGGCTTGCCAACCTTCCTGGAGTCAGATTGCCGGAGATCTGTCTGAAATCTTAACAGCAGACCTCTTGGCCCCACCAACGACTGATCCCCAAATCCCAAGGCAGCCAAACACTTGAGGGAACCTCCCTCTTGTTCTATCATTACCAGACATAGATATGCCAGGAAACTTGGAAAGCAGACAACCCACCATACTTAAACTCAGCACCACCCCTGCCCAGCACCCACCCTCTCCTCCAGCGCCACTGGGGAGCCAGTTCCTAGAGTGTGAAAGGCTCACAACCTTGACTCTGCTTCCTCCTTCCTCTGGTGTGAGGGCACTAGATAGGAAGTGGAACGCTGCTGAAAATGAAAAGGATCCATGCCCCCGGGCTGCTGCCTGCTTTAACTGGAAGCAAACAGCCGGCCTGGGCAGATAATCAAGGCCTAGTATCGGGTACCATCAAGCTCTACTTGATGCTGATACCTGTGTTTCAGACCTAAGTTCCTGATCCCTTGCTTGGCCTTGCCCTTTGAGTTGTCTTGCCCCTTGGTGTGCTTTTGATCCATACACCATTACTCCGGTCCACAGTGCCCCACCACAGTGCACAACTCCAGCCTGCCTCCTACCCAACAAAGACTCCCTAGTGGTCCCCTCCTCTGCTTGGCCCAGACTCTCCTGGCCCAGCCCCAGCCTCTGCCCCTAGCTTCCCCCAGGCTCACGCCACCTTATCCTCTCTGTGCTCTGTCCAGGCCCTGAAGGGCCCTCCCCCACCCCCCAGAGCTGCCTCATTTCCTCTTCTCAGAAGACCTAGTGTTAAAGGCAGCACACAGCATATCTGTGACTTGGGGAGAATGGGACAGGGAGAGATGACTTCTCATTTCCACTGAGAATTAGCAGGACAAAACAGCTCTAAATTGTGGCAGGAGAGAAAAAGGCTATAAAATACTAGAATTTATTATCTGGGGAGATTCGGCAATTTCAAGTTTTCTGAGTCAATAAGAAAGCCCAGTGTTTGAAATGGGGATTGGCTAGGAGTGGGGAGCCCCGCTGTGGGCCATGGAAGAAACTTTGGCTTCAAGACCAGCCTTCCAGATTGTCCTGTCCTCTTCCTGACCAGCTGGGAATGGAAATACCCTTTTAGGGAAAAGTATGGGCTCATTTAAAGGAGGCTTGAAGAAAGCCATGTCAGGCAAGCTCCCATAATGCCAAATTGCAGAAGGGCATTGTAAATTGGGGAATCTGGGAATTCCTGGGCCTGACTTCCCCAAGTCTGGTCCAAGTCTGTGGGAACTCAGGCAACGTACTAGATCTCTCTAACAACTCACTAATACACAGGTTGGATTAAAAGGACTGCTCATTACCTAATGTGATACGACAACCCTTCCCGCTTAAAACAACAAACGTCTGTTATATCACAGATTCTATGAGTCAGTGACTCAGTCTCTCTGAGGCTGCAGTTCTCTCAGGGTTGGACACGGAGAGATTGGCTTTCTAGCTCACTCAAGTGGATGTCGGCAAGATTCAGTTCTCTGAATCCTAGAATTAGAGTCTTGGTTGGAGGAAGAGCCCTGGTTCCTCCATGGGTGTTGGCTGAAGGCTTCCCTCTGTTTCTGGCTACATGGGTCTCTCCATGGGGCAGCTCACAACATGGTGGCTGTCTTCTTTAACATCAGTGAGAGAGGGCCAGCAAGATGGGAGTCAGAATCTTGGTGATATCCCATTACTTTTACGGCATTCTGTTCCTTAGAATTGACTCACTAAATCCAGCTCACACGCAAGGGAGGGGAGTACATTAAGTGGTAATACCAGAAGGCAGGATCACTGGGAGGTGGTCTAGAGGTTGCCTACTCAGATTATCTTAAGACCTCTCAGATTCTGATTCCTCCTCTCTCACTTCAGGAGGACGCTACATACACACATTCTCTTTACAACCCCAGACAACAATTCTATAAGTCAAATGTCTGAATGGCTCTGACTTATTCTTCACCCAGAGGTTAACCAACATAAAAGTGTGGTCAGATAGGAAAACCATCTTATCCCAAAGAGTTAGACAGTAAAAAGAAGACATTGCATTCTCTCTACTTCTGTGCTGTCAACCATCAGAGGACTCTCCTGGTAGACTGAATATCTGGGAAAATATGTCTTTGTTTAGATCGCTTCAGAATCAAAGGCGCTGATGTCCACTACCCAAATCTAGATTGATTTGAGGTAAATTCCTGCATTGCTGGGAGGAGTATTAGAATTCAAAGGTCACTCCCCGGTCTCACTTTCTTTACAAAACAAAGACATGGATTATCCCGAGCCTCTAGGAGGTCCTTGTAATTCTTCTGGAACGAGGTGACTTTCTTAAGACATCTAAAATCCTGTCGGACCGTGGGTGGGCTCAAATGTGGAGAATGAGCTCGGCCTTCCAATCCTGAGGACTCTTGGGCTGATTTGAATTGAAGGAGATAAATCTCCCTTCGCAGAAAGTGAACACTAATGTTGCTGTTTCTGTCCATCACGCAAGACGCTTGTAGAGTAGTCGTGGGTTCTTCTTTGAAATCTGTTTCAATCAATCAGAAATCCATATTTCCTTTACTAATAGCCTTCTTTGAAACTGTGGTCATCTTAAACCTTCATTTTTTAATAACTTTGAGGGCTCTTCTCTTTGGAAAGCCACTCAGTCACTGTGCACGGACAGATTAACCCATTTGGAGCCTAAAGCAGAAGAGACACTATAGTCTCTTCCTTCCGGATGAACAGGCTGAGACCCGTATCCCAACTTACCAGTTCTCATTCTGAGGATTCCTGAGCAATATCTGTTGTATCTGCCAGAATTTAACCAATCCCCTTCTGTTTTCTTTTTCATTATGCTAAGATTCTAAGATTCCAGGTACCTTGATGCACAGCCATCAAAGCTTCTCGGGTGCATTTTCTGAAGCCTTATAAAAACAGGGTTTAACCCTCTCCCAGAAGGTAGAATGGCACGAAGGAAATACAGTTGACCCTTGAACAACTCAGAGGTTAGGGGTGCCAACCCCCCACCCCTGCCACAGTCAAATGCCATGTATGATTTTGACTCCCCCAAAACTTCACTAACAGCCTACTGTTGACCAAAAGTCTTACCGGTAACATAGTCAGTTTATATTTTGTTGTAGGTATTATATACTGTATTCTTAGAATTAAGTAAACCAGAGATAAATGTTGAGAAAACACACTCACAGTACAATACTGTGTAAAATCTGCACGTAAGCGGACCTGCATGGTTCAAACCCGTATTGTTCCAGGGTCCACCGTGCCTGGACCTTGACTTCAGACAAGCTGGGTTAGAATCCCAGATCCACCACTGCCATAGAGTTCTCGGCAATAAAATGAAATCACAGACACCTATCTCACAGACCTATTTTAAGGGTTAAGTTACACCAATAGAATTGTGGGGGGGTTTTGTTTTTTTAAAGATTACATTTATTTATTTATTTGTCAGAGAGAGAGAGAGCACAGGTGCACAAGCAGGCAGAGAAGCAGGCAGAGGTGGAGAGAGAAGCAGGCTCCCTTCAGAGCAAGGAGCCCGATGCGGGACTCGGTCCCAACACCCTGGGATCATGACCTGAGCCCAAGGCAGCAGCTTAACCCACTGAGCCACCCAGGCACCCTACACCAATAGATTTGTAAAAAGTGTTTAGCACGTTGCATGGAGCAAGCTCCCCAGCAAATGTTGGCTCCTTTACCACTCCTGGAGCCATGCAGAGGGATGCTAGGAGTGTCTCCCAGTGTTTAACTGAGGAGGAACAGGATGGGCTGGACTCCCTGGGTCTCGCTCATCAGCTTGCACTGCAGTCACTTCAGACCCTACTTTTCACAAGTGATCCCCAAAACATCCCCGTCCACCACTCTGAGAGGCTTTGTACGCTGAGCCTGAAATGCCACCGAAGATGTCTCTGAGCCATTCCTGCGCCCACACGTAAGGGCAGACTTGCTCTCCCAGTCTGCCAGGGCATGGAGAGCGTTGTGGGTCACACATGCGGAAACACGGCTACATCCCCTTGCTGCACTTGCACTGGGTTTCGTGTTTTAGCCTCTGCGTCTGCATAGATGAAAAGTGGGCCCATACAAAGGTGGGCGATGGGTTCTCTGTAGGGATCCCCAGTACAGAACTGCCCTCCAGGATTCAGAGTCAGCACATATTTGGAAACTTTTCTCCTTTACCTAGCTGGCAGCCTGAGCTTGGCTCTAGCCGTCCAGAAGTAGCTTTGAAGGGGAAGCACTGGGCGTGCTCTGTACCCTGAAGTCTGCTGTCGCAGAAGGGCACCGAACGAAAGCACAGCAGCCAATATCCCAAGGCAGGAGCCAGAAGAGGAGAAGCTCAGAAGTAGGGGGAGAGACCTGGCTCCAGGGCCTGGGACCTGCTTTTGGGGTGCCCTGGCCCATCTCATTAGATGTGAGGGAGACACGCAGAGTGGACAAGCCCAGTGATTTCTCTTGGCCAACAGGAGGAGGATTAGAAAAGCCTTTGCCAGCTATAAAAATGAAGCAAAGTGAATGGGCTGAATGTTGGGTATTAAACAAAATTAGGAAAAGCCAAGATCAAAGAAAGGTACAAAGGAAAAGGAGGGGGTGGGTGGCATCATCAGTCGCAGCTGCCTCCAGCTTTCTTGTTCCCAGTCCACGCATCTAGGATTCACCTCCCCCTGCAGCTCTTCTCCCCGGGTGGGGGGGGGGGCTCTCTCTGCCCTCGCCCCCCCGCCATGGGGGAACTTGCTGCTCTCTTGCTCTCCCAGCTATGGAAGCACCCACTGTTTCAGTCAGGAATTCACTAGGAAACACAGCCAAGATTACAAAAGAGAATATTCCAAGCAAGGGAAGCATTTCAGAGCCTAGCGTAACCCACATCTGGGCACATTGGCTCACATGACACAATCTCCCGGGCAGCTTCGTCTCTCCAAGCCCACACAGAAGACCCAGCCTGAAAGTCTTCCTTAGCACTCCTTCCCATCCTGCCAGCCTTCTCCTCTCTGACCCCCACCTCCCTGCCCCTGCGCCTCCTGCATCCCCACCGACAGCTGGTTGTTACAGTGACAGCCGTGGGCACTTCTCTGGGCAGAGAATGGGGATTCCTCGGGCTAAAGAAGGACATTAACCCAGAGGACAGGTCGAGATTACTCTTTTAAATCTTGCTACCCTGTATCTCTTGGGATTATCTGGGATTACAGTGGTATTTGTAGAAAGAGCATCCCGAGACAAATGCGGCAGGAACCGATACTCCTGGGTCTGTAACACCCCTGCAGCTTGTCACTGATTAATTTTTCAGGTAGTTTTTAGTGAGGCAGTGAGTCCTACACCGTGCCACTTAGAATTCTCTCCCCTTCCTCCACATGCATAATATCGGCAGACCAAAGCTCCAAGAGGGGGGGAGGGCCCAGCATGATGGAAGCACAATGAAATATTTTGTCATTTACTACCCTTTTTCTCCCAGTATCTTCCCCAGCCATTTACCTGTTTTGAGGTTTGGCTTTTATATAAAAAATGTATATATATGTATATATGTGTATATATATATAAAATAAGGAAATGCACCAAAAAGCTTTCTCTTCTCTACCTCCACCCACCTCCTGGCCCCCCACCCCCAATGCCTCCTGTTGGCAAGGAGGCAACAGAGCCCTAACTGGAGGCCAGGCTGAACCACCCCAGAAGCAAAACCGTAGCCGGAGAGCATTTCCATCTCACCCTTCCATGCAACACAGCCCCGCAGCACGTTTTCAGTTTCAGACCTAATTCTGACTCCTCCAGTACAAACTGTCTCCTCACCTATCTTTAAGGGTGTCATCTCTACCGTGAATTTTCTCGAAAAGTCACCCTTTCGTGAGGCTCCTTTCTGGTACCCCCTCCTGTTCTGTCCCTTCCACCTGGAGACAGAAAACATTCTCTGCCCTCTTGCAGCACGCGGGCATGACACGCGGCTCCTGGGCGCATTCCTGTAAGAAACAGCTTCTTGCTGGGTCCCTGCCCGGCTGGCACAAACAGAGCCCACGGCAGGAAGGCCCAGGTCTCCCCCGCCCCCCAGTGAGCAGCGGCCTCGCCCCCCACCCAGTGCAGCTGCTCTGCTAATTTTAGAACTCTGCGAGGCCAGCTGACTTCAAGGCGCTTTGGAGACACACGTCACACCTTACCTCGGGAGGTGATCTGGGGTGGGACCCACTCCTCCTTCTAACACCCATAACACCTCTGTGAGCTCCGAAAGTGCCTTTTTTGGAGGCTCCTCTCAATAGGTGGTAAAAATCAACAACAACTCTCGCTCAGGTGGCAAAGCTCAGTTCGCCCCTGGTCTAGCCCCGCGGGGGGTAGACTGGTCTGCCCCTGCCTGCCCTGGCACCGCCCTGGCACCATCTCACGGGTCAAACATCCGAAGCAGAACTCACCCGCTGCCCCCAGACCCAACCCCCACCTCCACCTGCCTGGTCGAGGCATTTCCTGTCACCCAAGCTGGGACCCTCAGGTCAGCCCGACTGCCTTCCCTTCCGCTCCGATCACTGCAGCTTAAATTCAAACTTGTATCTCCTAAACAAGAGCTCCTGAAGTCCTCCTCCTCTCCATCCTGGCAACCTCTGCCCTACATCAGGCCCTCCCCAGCTCTTCACTGTGGACTCCAACAGCTGCGGGGGGTGGGGGTTGTCTCCTGGCTTCCTCCCTCTACTCTCAGTCCAACTACTGACACAAGTTTTCTAAAACCAGGTCCCTCTCCAGCTTAAAGCCCTTCAAGCTTTCAAGCCTTTCCTGTCGGGTTCATCTGCCCACCAGAATCACCTGAGCAGCTTTTTAAAAACTTCCAGGGCCCCGCTTCCCCCCAAGATTCTGATTTATTTGGACTGGATAGGAGAAGGCATCCATATTTCTTTCTTTAAATTCCCTAGGAAATTCTAATTTTTTTTTGAACAAAGAGAATTTTATTCTTTTTTGAAGATTTTATTTACTTATTTGAGATAGAGAGAGAGAGAGCACAAGAGGGGGGAGGGTGAGAGGGAGAAGCAGACTCCCCACTGAATGGAGAGCCCAATATGGGACTCGATCCTGGGACTCTGGGATCATGACCTGAACCAAAGGCAGATGCTTCACCGACTGATCCACCCAGACGCCCTTCCTAGGAAATTCGGATGTGCAACCACTGATCTGCAAGAGGAAGCCCAAACTTCCCATGGAGCCTAAGACTGCCTAACCAGCCTCCCGCCAACCTCTCCAGCCCGCCCACCATTGCTCACCACACCATTATGCTCCAGCAGCACCAAACTGCTTGCGGCCCCCACCACCACGCCAGCACTCCCAATGTCCCCTCAACCCGACCATGCCTGCCGTCCTTGTCCAACACCACCTCCTACAGGAAGTCCTTCCTGACAACCCGCCTCCACACTTTCCCTCAGCTCCTGCTGCTCCGTAAAACCGTGATTATGTCTCTATTACTGAACACCCACATTATGTTGTGGTGATCTATTTGTGTGTTCATCGTGCTTTAGCCGAAGGGCGGTATTTATTTATGTGCAGATACTTCACAGAGCCCAAAGCTGCTGAAAGCACACCTGGGCCTCAGGAGCACGGAAACTCTGAATTAGAAAGCTGCCTGGGGACCAAGGGACTTCCTCTCAGTCACCTTGCTTGGGATTTTATGGCCTCTGGTCTCTCTTCATGACTTTTGGATCTTCTTGCCAGACGACATTCTCTACCTCTGTTTGCCCAGAGGAACCAAAATTGACCACTCCTCAAGAGCAGGTTTGGGTCCTGAAGGTGCATACCTGTTCTCACTTGCAGCCACACTGACTAACATCCTAAATGTCAATCCCAAAGTCTCAGAAAAGAGAGTCTTATTCCAGGGATTCACTCTGTTTCCATCTGCTATGGCCAAATATGGCTGCTGTTTAAGAAGGCAGGTCTCAGAAAAATGGAGATATATCATGGGATGGGCAGATACCCCAAAAGGTGATGACTGGGCTCCAAGAGTCAAAAGATTCTTGCACTGTGTGATAAATGAATGTAGATCAGCAATATCAAGTGCCGTGTGAGCCCAGAAGGAACCCGTTATGTTCGTCTTGGCTGCCAGGGATGTCTTCACAGAGAAGTTGACATGGGACCTGGACCTTAAAGGATGAAGAGGATTTCAGCAGGCACAGGGAAAATAAAGGATATTCTAGGTAAACAAGATCAACAAGCTACCAGGAGAGTACGTTTCCTTGTAAAAGTACATGGACAGGACTAGAGTGGTGCCAAAATGGCAGGATCAGCAGATGGGGCTGGAAATGTGGGTTCAGTCCAGACTTAGAATCTTCACATGCCAGACTGAGTCTGGTCTTCATTCCTCCTGAGGTGGGCTCCTTCCAGAGGAAAGGAAAGGAAAAAGTGAAGTGAGCAGACTTAGAGAGGGCCACCCTGGGGAGAATCTTAGCAGAATTTACAGTTCAAAGAGTACTTGGCCTGTGATACCTCATCTGACCCTCAAAGTATCATCACCATCTAGGTAGGTCTGGCTCTTATCTTACCCATATTATGAAAGATGATAATGTGGTTCAATTCAGTGAAGTGGCTTGCCCAAGATCACACAACTAACCAGCAGAAGCCTGACTGGAACTTAGGTCTTCTGATCCCAAAGTCTATTCTTATTCTGGTCTACTGTACCGAGCTGTACAGCAGTGCAAAGGCCAAATGAAAACTGCCTTGAACTATGAGACAGAGAAAAAGGATGAATTCTTCAGGAAAAATATCTTCATTATTGACTAATGATATAGAAAAATGCTCATGATAGGGTACTGCGTGGTAGAGAGAAGGCTGATTATAAAAGCACTCTGAGCATGGTGGCATTAATCTTTCCTAAAGTATATGTATGTATGCATTGAAAAACATGCCAAAGGGGAAAACATCAAATTGTTTTGGGAGCTTCCTATTTTCCCATCCAAGTACTAACCAGGCCCGACCCTGTTTAGCTTCCGAGATCAGAGATCGGGCGCGTTCAGGGTGGTATGGCCGTAGACGGGAGCTTCCTATTTTCATCATGATCTCCTTCTGTATCTTCCAAAACTTCTACAATGAAATCACATAACTTTTAAGTGAGAGCAATACTTTTTCATAATAATCATGGTAAAATAGTCAAATGGTATTCTTGTAGACTTTTTCTATATATACAGATGCTAATTCCATTTTTTAAAAACACAAATAAGAGCATACTGTACATACTGTTCTCCACCTTGTTTTTTCACTTAATATGTCTTTGTCATGTCTTCATATCCGGACCTGGGGATCTACCTTATTCTTTTTTTTTTTTTAGGGTGCATTTTTATTTATTTATTTTATTTATTTATTTTACATCAGCTGCTGGTTTTTTTTTTTAATTTTTTTAATAAACATATAATGTAACCCCACCACCCTCTCCCAACACCCCTCTTTCCCATCCCCCTCAGTTTGTTTTATGACATTAAGAGTCTCTTTTGGTTTGTCTCCCTCCCGATCCCATCTTGTTTCATTTTTTCTTTTCCTACCACCTTAACCCCCACCCCCGTTGCATCTCCACTTCCTCATATCAGGGAGATCATGTGATAGTTGTCCTTCTCCAGTTGACTTATTTCACTAAGCATAATACGCTCTAGTTCCATCCATGTCATTGCAAATGGTAAGATTTCATTTCTTTTGATGGCTGCATAGTATTCCATTGTGTATATATATATACCACCTCTTCTTTATCCATTCATCTGTTGATGGACTTCTAGGTTCTTTCCATAACTTGGCTATTGTGGACATTGCTACTATAAACATTCGGGTGCACGTGCCCCTTCGGATCACTACATTTGTATCTTTAGGGTAAATACCCAGTAGTGCAATTGCTGGGTCATAAGGTAGCTCTATTTTCAACTTTTTGAGGAACCTCCATGCTGTTTTCCAGAGTAGTTGCACCAGCTTGCATTCCCACCAACAGTGTAGGAGGGTTCCCCTTTCTCCACATCCTCGCCAGCATCTGTCATTTCCTGACTTGTTAATTTTAGCCATTCTGACTGGTGTGAGGTGGTATCTCATTGTGGTTTTGATTTGTATTTCCCTGATGCCCAGTGATGTGCATCATTCTTTAGTAGTTGCATAGAATTCCGTTGAATGGATGTCTTGTAACTTATTTAACCAATCCATTTTCTAGACATATTTAAGATTTCCAGGGATTTTTTGATATTATAAATACACTATGTTTATATCCTTATATATTGCCCACACATCTTATTGTATATAAACACTAACTACCTCATAGTTGGGATTCCTGGGCAGGGGACCATAGGCATTTATCTATTACCATATTGCCTTTCCTTCACTGACTATGGGTTAAAACTTTTTCAGTCTGTGCCAGCTTGATATGGATTTGTTTGTTTGTTTGTTTGTTTAAAAAAGGAATTCTCTCACAAAATACAAAGTTTTCACTATTGACCAATACACTCTGTCCAGTCCAAAACACACAATTCTTTTAACCAAAATTGTGTAACTTAGGGTTGTAATATTTCCCCCTGTATCCACTTACCCCTGCCAAAGTACTGTATATTGTTAATTGTCAGTGTATATGTAATAATGAAAGCCCAACCCTATTTATAGTAGGATATGAAAGTCACCTTATGACATAAATTACTAGTTCATAGTATAAGGCAGTAACTGAAATTTTTGTCCCTGTGATTGAATGATGGAAAAGAATGCAGCATGGCTGGGTGCCTGGGTGGCTCAGTCAGTTAAGCATCTGCCTTTGGCTCGGGTCATAATCTCAGAGTCCTGATATCAAGTCCGACATTGGGCTCCCTGCTCAGCGGGGAGTCTGCTTCTGCCTTTCCCTCTTCTTCTGTGCTCTCCCTCCCTTTCTCTCTCAAATAAATAAATAACATCTTAAAAAAAAAAAAAGGATGCACTGTGCTTGCAAAACTCCATTGGAAAACAAGGAAGACTGTCAGAGAGGGGCATTCTCAGGGCCTGAAATAGGCGGGACCACGGTTCTCAGGACAATCTAGTGCAGGAGTGTGCAGGAGGGTCCACGAAGTGGTCTGGAGGATTATCTGAGCTCCTTTCAAAGGACTGAATAGACGCTCCCAAAGAAATCGTCCTTCTGTCTAGCCTTTCTGAGCGACTGGATTGTTTGGTTGGGTTTACAGGCTTGCTTCTTTACTTTTTCAACTTTGATTTATGAGCTGAACCCAGATATTACTGCATTTGCCCACACCTCTGTTCAAGGTATACGTTTTAAAGTCATCATGCCAACAGGAAAAATTTGTAAAATGACTTCATCATCTCAACAGATACCAAGAAATAATTCAAATCAAATCAACATTTCTTCCTTTGGAAAACTCTTCAGTATTTTAACGAGAAGAGTTTCTGTATTGAAATTCCTTCCTTAAAGAAACCAAAACTACAAACCAGTATTAAACCAAGTGAGAATCCCTTCAAAGCAGAAACAAAGCCAGTGTGCCCCCTGCCATCATAGCACTCAGCATGGTGCTAACCAGTGCTGACAACAATGTTTATTTTTTTTTTAAGATTTTATTTATTTATTTGACAGACAGAGATCACAAGCAGGCAGAGAGACAGACAGAGAGAGAGGAGGAAGGGAAGCAGGCTCCCCGCCAAGCAGAGAGCCTGATGCAGGGCTCGATCCCAGGACCCTGGGGTCATGACCTGAGCCGAAGGCAGAGGCTTTAACCCACCGAGCCACCCAGGCTTAACCCACCCACCCGACAACAATGGTCTGAGAAGGGCAAGACACAGAGGCATCTGGACAAGGAAAGACTAATCAAAGTGTCTTTGGGAGATGACATTATCATACATGTAACAAAACTCAAGAGGTAAATGGAAAGTTAGGAGTCTAAGACAAATTCACAAAATTTAGTGTTATTCTTTACACTAGTAGTACACATAGAAAAAGAGATTCCATCCTTTAAGGGTGACAGAAAAACATAAATTCTTGAAAACTGACTCAACTTGGAATAAAAAAATTTCATCTTATTGAAAGAAATGGAAAACACCACTGTAGGACAAATAAAGGGAGAGGAAACAATGGCAACATCTGCCTGCTTCCAGATGAGAAGAAAACTCAGTAAATATATTTTATTTTTAAGATAATATATTTTAAATTAGTATGTGAATTTAATGCAAATTTAAGTTCCCCTGAAAGAATTTATACAACTTGATGAATAATGAAATTAATCCAAAACAAAGAGAAGTCAAGAAAAAAAATCTTTGTTTTTAATTTATTGATGTATCTGTTAGATTTTGAAACATACAACAGTAAAATCTTTATGAAAATTGTATAATTTTTTAAAAAGATTTTTATTTATTTGACAGAGACACAGCGAGAGAGGGAACACAAGCAGGGGGAGTGGGAGAGGGAGAAGCAGGCTTCCCTCTGAGCAGGGAGCCCAGTGTGGGGCTCGATCCCAGGACCCTGGGATCATGACCTGAGCCGAAGGCGCCCCCAAAATTGTATAATACTGACATCAAAACAGGAAGGGGGAAAGTCACTAATTGAATAAAATGGATATTTCAGAGATGGATTCAACAGCTTGAGGAACAAAATATATGGGGAGGGGTAGGGAAGACAAGCAGTATAATAATTTTAAAAAGAAACATTATTTAAGCAAAACTATAAGAAAATGGGGGAATAATTATGTTATACATATACATACTCATACCTGGAGTGAGTTATTGAGAAAGTATCTGGAGTCTTGACTTGGTTGTCATTTACGGTTTTGTGGAGGGTTTTTTCCACCTGCTGTGTACTCATCAGTGAAGACTGAGGGGAGTTTTCCCCTAGCCACCTCAGAAAAAGTAGGCAGCCTTGTGTTCCTGTGTTCTGGTTCCCAAGGGACACTTTTGTGTTTTGGGACCAAGCCTTTGTTTGGGAGGATTGGTTGCCTGGCAGGAGGAGGCTGGAGGTGGGGTGGGGGTGGGGTTGGGGGCCATGACTGTCTGTAATTGGGAAGAGGCTTGATGTCAGGCAGAGTGGTGGGTTCTCGGAGGAGAGGGTCCCACCCAGACCCAGGAGGTGGCCAGACCTTGAAGGGGGGGTGGCTACTGGGATGTTGTCAAGGCCAGACATCAAGCTCTTCAACTGGGGAGCATCTGCAGGGCCTACTAGCCTTTGGGAGGTCCACGTGAACCTGGGCAGGGGGCATGTGCAGTGACCAAATGTGTTACCGACAGAGGCTTCTCTCCCCATCCTTCTAGACTGAGTGAGCCCAGAGGGCTCGGCACAATGCAGGGAGAGGCCAGGGAGAACGAGGACCCCCTCCCTAAAAAATCTCCTGCTGGGCTCAGGGAGTCAATATTGAGTTTAAAAAGCAAAGTGATATTTCTTATACCTCAAGCACAATGGAACGATCCATACCCGTTACACGCATCATAACTTTTCACAAACCCAGATGGTTCAAAGGATTATTAAACAACCACAGACTATTTTGAAAACCAGAAAACAAGCTAGTATATTTATCCCAGGGGTGGAGGACCAATACATTTCTGGGTACCAAAAAAATAAAAATAAAAACCAGAGAAGATTAGACAGAAGGATCACAAAAAAATATACAGCCTGGCTGGCGCTTAGAGAAATGCGATCACACATTGTACCCAGATTGCCCCCAAAATGGCCTGGATTCATTCTAACTCAGGATCAGCTATAATTAATCCATAAGTGACTATTAGTAAAATGTTTTAATTACAGTGGTGTGAGCCCAGCAGCATAATCTGCATTTTTCACCAAATGTGACCTAAAAATTCATGCAGAGCCCAAGTTCACCAAGGACTTAGTCAGCTTCTGCAGCATCTTTCCAAAGGCTGCTTTCTTGAAGCAATCCTGGGAAGGGCTCTGGGCTTGCCAACCCCGATGAACCAGCCACTTGTGCCCCCTCATAGCACCAAGTGTATGCCCATGAAGTGGGACTGAGCCTAAAGGCACAAAACCAAGCCAAGCTTGCAGTACCATGTGGGACCCAACCCAGAACTCTGGTCACCTTAGCAGTTAGGTTTTTAAAGATTTTATTTATTTATTCATTTGTCAGAGAGAGAGGGAGAGAGAGCGAACAAGCACAGGCAGACAGAGTGGCAGGCAGAGGCAGAGGAAGAAGCAGGCTCCCTGCCCAGCAAGGAGCCCGATGTGGGACTCGATCCCAGGACCTGGGATCATGACCGAAGGCAGCTGCTTAACCAACTGAGCCACCCAGGCGTCCCAGCAGTTAGGTTTTTAGATCCAATAGCTGGCATGGGGAGCAAGGCTGAATGTGACCCATCTGACCCTACAAGATAGCTAGGGAGGTTTGAAGTGAAAAGTTGGGGGGTGGGGTGGGGCAGGCTTACATGGTGTATTAATCAGGATTCTCCAGAGAAACAGAACCCATAAGATAGAAATATATTTATATATTTCCCCCCAACCTCCCTTTCTCTCTCCCTCTCTCTGTATATGGCAGGGTGGGGAGAACTTGGCTCACATGAATAAGGAAGGACTATCTGTTATCTGCAAGCTGGAGACCCAGGAAAACCAGTGTAGTTTCAGTCCAAACCCCAAGGTCCAAGAACCAGGAGAGCAGGTGATATAATTCCAGTCCCCGGAACAGCGGAAGGCCAGTGTCCTGGCAGACAAGGTCAGGCCGAGCACATTCCTTCCGCCACTTCTTTTAAAAAAAAATTTTTTTAAAGATTTTATTTATTTATTTGACAGTCGGAGATCACAAGTAGGCAGAGAAGCAGGTAGAGAGAGAGGAGGAAGCCGGCTCCCCGCGGAGCAGAGAGCCAGATGCGGGGCTCCATTCCAGGACCCTGGGATCATGACCTGAGCTGAAGGCAGAGGCTTTAACCCACTGAGCCACCCAGGCGCCCCCCTCCGCCACTTCTTTTGTTCTATTCAGTTCTTCAACAGACTAGATGGCACCCACCCACATCAGGGAGGGCAATCTGCTTTCCTCAGTCTAATTCAAATGCTAATCTCTTCCAGAAACAGTCACAGATCTACCTGGAGATAATGCTTAAGTAATGCTCTGGGCGTCCTCTGACCCAGTCGAGCTGACACAGAAAATTAGCCATCACACAGGTGTGTAGGTGTTCAGCAGGGATTACTCATCTCCCTAACACTGGTTGTAAAACTGATTGCCCATGTGTGTCTCGTTAGCAGGCTTCGATTGGCTAATAATTATAGCTGGACCAAATTGCAGCTCACGACGTAATTTTTTTAGTTTCTCAGATTTCATTCCACTAAAATTTCAGAATGAAATCGGGACATCACAGGTTGCTGACAAAGGAACATTAGGTATGAATAACTCCTCATCTGTCCTTGACTCAGGTTTGAGTCACACGGATTTTCATTCAACATCATTATCATTAAAAGTAAATGAATGTAGCAAGCATTCGCTTAATGGAGTTTCTGATCACGTGGTTCACTCTTGTGAAAACGCAAGGATGCCGACCAATGGAGTCAACCGGGCCAAATCTAAACATTAATAAAAATAAATCTTTATTGTACTTGTTGGTGAACATGTTTAACAACATGATCAGATCATTAATGATGTTAAGTGTGGTTATTGACATTTTCCGAGTTTTTATAGTTTTATTTTCTCTTTCCATAAGAGAGACTTCTTCCTGTGGCTGCCAGACCATGTCCCTTTCCTTTCCCTTTGGACAGTGGCCCGACACGGAGTTCCACATCTAGTCTATCACAATGTTGTTACCATTCAGGCTAATGGCAGGAGCACTGAACTCCGTGCTGTGAGACCGGAGTTAGAGCCCTCGCACCCTGGTCAGTCTGTCACCTCACACATGTTACTTGAGGGAACAGAGCTGTGGTCTCTCCTTCATCCAGTGGAGTACTCATACCTGCTCTCAGTCTTCCCTGAGGTGTGCGGCAAGGCTCAAAGGAGATATTATTACAAAAGTCTCTGTCAGAGAGCCCCACAAACTGAAGTATATTATTGGCACTCCATAGGAATCAATGTGCTTAAGCCTTCGAGTGTATTAAAATGACAGGACTTGGGGCGCCTGGGTGGCTCAGTGGGTTAAAGCCTCTCCCTTCAGCTCAAGTCATGATCTCAGGGTCCTGGGATGGAGCCCCGCATCAGGCTCTCTGCTCAGCGGGGAGCCTGCTTCCCTCTCTCTCTCTGCCTGCCTCTCTGCCTGCTTGTGATCTCTGCCAAATAAATAAATAAATAAATAACTGACAGGACTTAACTGGTTTAAAAGGCTCCTTTCTTAGCTCCCCATCCCCCCAGTCTAGCTTGAAAGATTTTGGATGGAGCTCAGAGCTCTGCGTTTTAAAGATTTTATTTATTTATTTGACAGACAGAGATCACAAGTAGGCAGAGAGGCAGGCAGAGAGAGAGGGGGAAGCAGGCTTCCCGCTGAGCAGAGAGCCCAATGAGGGGCTGGATCCCAGGACCCTGGGACAATGACCTGAGCCGAAGGCAGAGGCTTTAACCCACTGAGCCACCCAGGCACCCCAAGCTTTGTGTTTTATAACTCACTCACTCATCACCACCCTTTCCCTTGCCGTGTGATTTGCATATGAATGGTCCAGAGATGACAAGTGTTGACCCAAGGGTGAGATTGAGCATTTTAGAAGAACTTAAGAAATGGCCATAAAGGAAATAAATCCCTGGTCTGGACAGTTTGGGATTAAGTTCTGAATATCTGATCGCTTTAAGTGATAAGCTCAAGTAAGCCAAGCACTGATGGCCTGTTGGAAGATAGACCCTAATGAATTTACTACAGGAGAGGGTATTTATGGTATATATTTGCTATATATACAATGGTAATAATTGCTTTTAGAGCTGGTTGAAAATAATGGAAAAGCCCTTTTGCTTTCCACTGTGCCTAGCAGGGCAGTGTTTCTGGCTTCACTCATTCTGACATGATTTCTGTACTGAATGGATGCCCTCTTTCTGGTTGTTTGCATCTGGGGGAGACTGATGGAGTCCCGTCGTTGTAATGAGGATGGGTACAGAGCCACGTGGGCATGCTACCCGGGAAGGGAGTAGTACTGACAACACTGCTCATTTCCAAGGGGCTTATCTGGGGACTCCATGGACTCCATTTGCACTCACCAGTTAAATGACTCCCTCTAGCCCACAGAGGGAAATTTTCTGAAATAGGAGAGCCACTTACTTCATTGAATCCTTTTAGCAAACACCCAGGAAGGTGTGAGGCTGCCGCTGACATGGTGAACCATCGGGGCCCTTCAAAGACAGCACAAACTGAAGGTTAAATTCATTGATGCCAAGAATGCATTGTTCTGACTCTAAATTAGTAGGTTATCCCAGATTAAAAAAGAAAAAGATGGGACGCCTGGGTGGCTCAGTTGGTTAAGCGGCTGCCTTCGGCTCAGGTCATGATCCCAGCGTCCTGGGATCGAGTCCCACATCGGGCTCCTTGCTCGACAGGGAGCCTGCTTCTCCCTCTGCCTCTGCCTGCCTCTCTGCCTGTGCTCACTCGCTCTCTCTCTCTCTCTCTCTCTAACAAAAAAAAAAAAAAAGAAAGAAAAAGATACCCCACCTCCAGCAGTGGACAATTAGCGTAAGCCCTGACTCCCTTGCCACAGGGATTGGTTCTGTGAAACTAAGCTTATCAGTTCATGACCTTCCCCTGGCTGCATTTGACCTTATTCAGGTCAATGAAAAGCACAAAGATGTCAGAGGCTTTCTGGGAAAAGAGCTTCATTGTTTTGACAAGAGCACTTCTGGGTATCATTCTCTCCCCCACCGACCCTCTCTCTCTCTGAAAATTGGTAAGGAAGCATATATTCATCTTTTTTTGTTAGCAGTCATCTTGCCCCATGAAAGAGAGCCAGCCTTAGCATGAAATTGACACCAAAGGCAAAACAAAGATCTGGAACAAAACTGATTCCTTGATATTATCAGTGAGCCGCTAAATCAAAGTAGTGGTGAAGGTCGCCCCACCTCCGGCCTTCCAGCTATGGAAATAGGATTGGGGATTAGGTTCAGTTGCAAGTAACTGAAAACTCCAAGTAACAGTGGCTTAAACAAGTTAAAGGTTTATTTATTTCCCAGGTTAAAAAAAAAAAAGTCCAGGCAGATAGTTCCAGGGATACCCTTATGTGTGTAGCTCAGCCACATAGTTGATTCCCCTGTGGCCCAGGATGGCTGCGCCAGCCACTCCCATCACCCCTGAATCCAGTCAGCAAGGAGAAAAGGGAAAGCCATTTCCCAGAAAGTGCACATACACTTCCGTTCACAGCAATAACTTAGTTATATGGCCACGCCTACCTTCAGCTGTGGCTGAGAATGTTGTTGTTGTTGTTTTAATATTTATTTTAGAGAGCCCACGAGTGTGCATGCAGTGGAGAGGGGCAGAGGACAAGGGACAGAATCTCAAGCAGACTCCCCGTTGAGCAAGGAGACCTACCCTGGGCTCCATCCCATGACCCTGAGCTCATGACCTCAGTCTGTAAGGTTTTATAGGCGAGATACACACGACACCAGGCGAGATACGTGACACCAGGTGAGATAGGCGCAAGGCAAGGTTTATTAAAGGCGCCCTCGGGTGAGGTTCAGAGACTCAGGAGAGGAAAGTCGGGGAAGTCATGAGAGGGAAGAGGTTGAGTGAGCGTTTATTGGGCCAAGGCAGGGCGGGGGGCTCATAACCATGTTTGGTAAGGTTAGAGGTTGGGGGTTGGAAAGTCCCAAAGTGGCTGGTTGGTTTCTCCCATAGGTTTCGGTTTGCTCAAGGTGACGTGTCCTTGACAGATGTCCTTCTGGTGGGAAAGTCCTGGGTAGGGGGGAGATGGCAGTCTGGTGGCCATTTTATTGTTCCTCCTGCATTCCCAGAGCCGCTGACCCAACATTCTGACCTTTTTGGTGTAATAGGGGTAGCGATTCAGATCTGGCTACTTCCTGCTGGCGGGGGGTGGGGGGGTGTCATTATGGGGTCTTTCTCAGATGTGGGTAGGCGGAGTGTAGGGATGCAGGAGGAGTTGGTTGACAATGACCCTGGAAACCTCATGTATGTGAGCCTGAATGAAGCAAAGCACACAGGGGGCGATTAGTAATAAGAGGCAAAGAAGAATGAGAGGATTTAGGATCGGGAGGAGCCAGGTCATCAAGAGGGAGAGCCACCTGAGAGGAGAGAGGAGGTTGCTCCTGGACGGCGCTGGCTATGGAGGGAGTCACAGAGTTTTGCCAGGGTGTCGATATTGGTTTCGACTATACCAGATTCATTGATGTAGTAACAGTACTCTTCATTGAGGAAACATACAGGTTCCTCCCTTGTTTGCAGTGAGAAGGTCCAGGGCTCGTCGATTCTGTAGAGCTACCTGGGCCACTGAGGTGCCGCTGTAGGGATGTCAAGGACTCGGCTGAGACCTCGATGGCTCCGGAGCTGTTCGGATGAATCTCGGGTAGCGTCTATGGAGTGGGCTAGGGCCCCGGGGCCCAGTCTGATGGCCACTAAGGAAGACGCTAAGGAGACCCCGATGACCAGGAAAGAAATACAGCTCTTTTCTGTTGGGGGGGGGTAGTGAGGATGGCCATTTCCTCTAGGGCTGGTACCCTCCGGGCTGGCAATCTGTGGTGACCAGCTGACTAGACGGTGTGGTATCCCCATGGGTCCAAGTTTCCACTAGGAAGAAGCACCACCTGAATCCAGGGTCACTGGAGGGGCAGCTATGGGGGGGGGTAGGAGGAGGAGGGTGAGAAGAAGTGGTATGGGAAATCCGTAACTGTGTGGGCCCCAGGGTCTGGGAAGTCCAACCATCCTGTGGTGGAGCTCGCTTTAGGCTGGAGATTTGGACCCATGGGTGGTGCCCCAGAAGTTTTGCCACAGTAGGAGTTGTAAGAATAACAGCATAGGGGCTGGTCCACCTGGGCTGTAAGGACTTTGGGTGAAATTCTCGCAGGAGAACCTGGTCCCCAGGATTTAGGGCCTGGGGGAAGTCTCCGCCCGGGCTGTTGGAGGCAGGGATGCAAATGGTGGCATCTGCATGAGCCGGTAGAAGAGTAGGAGAGTCAGATAGGGCAGATAAGATAGGAGGGGTGGAGGAGAAGCAGGGAGGTTGTGATTGAGCAGGAAGGGCCTGCTGTGTGAGAGTTCAAAGGGGTTGAGTCCTGACAGTCTGTGAGGAGAGGCCCTGAGTTGGGTGAGTGGTAGTGGGAGAAGGGTTGGCCAAGAGAGGCGAGTTTTGAGAGTGAGTTTAGTAAGTTGCTCCTTGTGGAGGCCTTTGGCTCTCTCAACCTCACCCAAGGACTGGGGATGATAAGGGATATGAAGTTTCCAGGTGATGTTGAGGCTCTCAGAGACTTGTTGTGTGATGCTGGAGATGAAGGCTGGTCCATTGTCCAATTGTAGGGTTCGAGGGAGTCCAAGTCTCAGGATGATGTGCTCACCAAGAATCGTGGGGACCACGTCTGCTGTTTCCCTAGTGGTGGGGAATGCCTCGATCCAGCCTGTGAAGGTGTCCACGAGAGTTAGTAGGTATTTGAAGGTTTTGTGTCGAGGCATGTGAGTGAAGTCAAGTTGCCAGTCTTCGCCTGGCTGATACCCCTGGAGCTGATGGGTGGGTCCCAGGCTGTGGAGGCCACCTTGGGCGTTGACAACAGAACAGGTTCTGCAGGCCTGGTGTACATCCTTAATGGTCTTCTGGAGGACGGGGTGAAAGAGGTTGGAGAAATTGGTATAGGGCCTTTGGACTGATGTGGAGAGACCAGTGGATGTCAGTAATGAGGTGTGGATTAGGCTGTTTGGGAGGGCAATCTTGTCCTGGACATAATACCATCCCTTGTCGCCTAACCTGCCACCTAATGTCTCAAGGGCCCAAATCTCCTCATCAGTGTACGAGGGACTGTGAGGACTGTTGAGGAATAGGAGGGGGGCTGGTGAGGAGTTTAAGGCCATTTGTCAGGCAATAGAGCTGGCCTTGTTGTTCCCTAGAGAGATGGGGTCCTTTGGAGGTCTGATGGCCATGACAGTGGACGATAGCCACCTCAGTAGGGTGATTGAGGGCCTCAAGAAGTTTGGCAATGAAGGGCCCGTTGACTATGGGGGTTCCCTTGGTTGTGAGGAATCCCCTTTCTTGCCAAAGGACAGAGTAGGTATGGGTAATAAGGAAAGCATATTTGGAGTCAGTATAGATGGTGACCCGTTGGCCCTTAGATAAGTGAAGGGCCCTGGTGAGAGCCACGAGTTCTGCCTTTTGAGAAGTAGTCTCGATGGGAAGAGGGGCCGCCTCTATGACAGCGTCTAGGGTGACTACCGACCGCATAGGCAGCATTGTCCCTCTGGCACTATAAGGGAGCTCCCATCCATGAACAGAGTGCGATCGGGGTCAGACAGTGGCCGATCCGAAAGTCCTGGATGGGAGGGAGTAAGTTCTTCCAGTAGTTGAGAGCAGGAGTGCGAAGGAGTGGGGGTGGACAAGTGTGTCAGCAAGAGAGTGGTGGGATTTATGCGAGGGGAGACAGAGTATGTGACCTGGGGGTTTTCTATGAACAGCAGGTGGTAGAGCTGAAGACGGGAAGGAGTGAGTTGTGCCAAAGATTTGTGGCTGACTAAGTCTCCCAGTCAATGGGGGGAGAAGGCCATGAGGGGTTGTCCTAAGGTAAGTTTGAGGGCCTCCTTTGTAAGAGAAGCTGCTGCCACCAGGGCCCTGAGGCAGGGCTGCCATCCCTGGGAGGTGACATCTAGTTGTTTGGAGAGTTAATGGGGATAAGGAGACCCTGCTGCCGAGGTGGTTGATAATAGGCTTAAGTCCTCGCCGGTGACAAGATGGGGAATTGTGGATGGGATGGAAATTTAGACGTCCCGAGTCGTATCTTGACTGGGGTGTGGTGGGTTGCTGCTACAGGTCTGGAAATATCCCATACCTGCGGGTCTACAGAGCGGAGACAGTCCGGGATAGACGGTGACTCAGTGGGGAGTAGAGGGAGGATGAGGTGAGCAGAAGTTGAGGGAGAGGGAGAGAGACGTATGGTGGCTTGAAGCTTGTGGAGGATGTCCCTGCCTAGTGGGGGGACGGGGCAGGAAGGGATGATGAGGAAGGAGTATGAGAAGGGGAACCCATCCAGGCTGCATGACAAGGGGGGGGGTGGCCTTTGGAGTGGAGGAAGTACCGTCAATTCCCATGACTGCAACTGGGGAGGGACGAGTAGGACCCGAGTAGGAAGGCAGGACAGAATGGGTAGCCCCCATGTCCAATAAAAAGGAAATGGACTTACCCGCTACCTGGAGTGTGACCCTGGGCTTGGCGTGGGTGAGAGGGGTGTCTGAGTCTGGGCTCCATCAATCATCCTCCAATCCGAGTAGTTGGAAGGCGGGACTTACGTCTCAGGGTCACCCCCTGTGTGGAGGCACCGGGGATCCCTCAAGGCTGGGGCAGTCTGATTTCCAGTGGCCCATCATGCAGCATTGAGGGCACGGCCTAGTAGGCGCTTTGGGATTGGGGCAGTGATGGGCCCAGTGTCCCTCGGCCCCCCCCTTGAAGCAGGCCCCCGGAGGGACACGGTTAGGCGCTCCCTTCTGTTGACCCCCAGAGCCTGCCGGCCTCAGGGCTGCTACCAGGGCTTGGGTCTGCAGTTGGACCTTCTGTTGGAGTCTGGCTTGGCGCTTAAGTTCCGCTGCCTCCTCTCAGGAGTTAAAGACTTTAAATGCCATTTTCACCAGATCAGGAATGGGAGTTTGAGGGCCCTCCTCTGCTCTAATTTTTTCTGAACGTTGGCGGCTGACTGAGAAGTACAGCGGGTGGTCAAGACAGTCGCCCCTGCCAGGGAGGCCGGGTCTAGGCGAGTGTATTGAGTCAGCACCTCAGTAAGTCAGTTAAGAAACATGGCCGGGTTCTCGTTTGGTTCCTGAATGACCTCCCTAAGTTTATCATAGTTGACTGCCTTATTGGAGGCTGCCCGCATGCTGGCGGTAAGGCATTGGACCATGCGGTCATGGTGCTGGTGGCCATCTTGGCCATCTTGGTAGTCCCATTCGGGCTCTGCAGCTGGGACCGCCTGAGCGCCAACGGGCATGGTGGCATCAGTAAGATGGACCTGATCAGCACGTTCTTGGGCTGCAGCCCGAATGCGCTCCCTCACCTCTGTGGTGAGGGTGGTGGTTTGGACCACATGTAGGTCATGCCAGGGGAGGTCATAGGCCTGAGCCAGATAATGAAATTCCTTTATGTAGTTATAGGGGTTGGCCAAAAAGGAGATGTGAGGGAGAGTCGATGGGGGCAATACCAGGATGGAAAGGGGTAATTTTTTTCAGGAGTTGGGATAGGAGTGGGGAGGAGGAGGGGTAGACAAGGGTGCTGATTCAGAAAGCCTGAACATAAGGGACCTTGGCCCATCTGCCTTGGTGTTTGCCGAGGTTATTCAGGTCCATGAGAATCTGATAATCAAATGTGCCTTCCGGAGGCCATTGGGATTGATTGTTCAATTGGTATTGTGGCCAAGCGACAGTATAATGATGAATGAGACGTCGTTTTCGCAGGTCCTGGTCCAGTTCCAGGGTCTTAAGTTTGGCCAGTAGACACCCTAGGGGTGTTTTGGGGTTGAATCTGGATTGGGAGGTCCCCATGATCCCTTGCTGGGCAATCTGAGGCTTGGCGGAAGGCGTCACCTCGTCCAACACTGGATTGTGGACAGACAGCGTTGACTGCCACGAAATTAAGACGTCTCCCAATTTCTCAGAGTCACAGAGGTCACCTGGGGACCAGAGGGGTCAGCCCTGACACGGCTGCAATTAGGACAGGACTTTCCAGAGGGAGGCGCGGAATCAGGGGAAACTCACCACCGTCTCGGAAGGGGCGCTCGGAGAGGCAGGTCCAGGTCCCGGTAGGGGGAGGAGAGAGCCTCCTTACCAGGGTGGGGGCTCGATCTCCTCCCAGGTTCCGGCACCAAATGTAAGGTTTTACAGGTGAGATACACATGACACCAGGCGAGATAGGCACAAGGCAAGGTTTATTAAAGGCGCCCTGGGGCGAGTTTCCAGGACTCATGAGAGGAGAGTCGGGGAAGTCGCAAGGGGGAAGGGGGTCAAGTGAGCTTTTATTGGGCCAAGGCAGGGCAGGGGCTCATAACCATATTTGGTAAGGTTAGAAGTTGGGGGTTGGAAAATCCCAAAGTGGCTGGTTTCTGTTTCTCACGTAGGTTTCAGTTTGCTCAAAGTGATGTGTCCTTGACAGATGTCCTTCTGGTGGGAAAGTCCTGGGTAGGGGGGAGATGGCAGTCTGGTGGCCATTTTATTGTTCCTCCTGCATTCCCAGAGCCGCGGACCCAACACAGCCAAAACCAAGAGTGGACGCTTACCCGACTGAGCCACCCAGGCACCCTGAGAAACGTTGTCTTTATTCCAAGGGGCCATACACCTGGCTAAAAATTGGAATTTTTACCAGTATGGCTCGTGGTAGAAGAGGAAATGGATATTAGGGGATAACTAGCCTTTTCCGCCACAGTATGGCCTCATCGTTTAAGGCAGTCTGAGTTGGGTTTCCTGTTACTTAAAACCAAACAGAAACACATCCTAACTGAGGCAGCCTCCTCACCACCCCCACCCCACTATTTACCTGCATCTCTGATCAAGTGCTGAAGGAGAAAAATAAGAAGTCCTTTACTGGGAGCATCTCAAGGTCTTTCCTTGTTTTTCTCCTCAGGCTTGGGACAGCACCTGGCACATAGAAGGACTTGCTAAATATTTACCAAATTGAACAAAATTAACTAAGAAGATTCAAACAGAGAGAATTCAATAGAATCTTGGCATTGCAACCTGTCGGCTCTGGCCTTGGGCAAGTCATAAACCCTTCTGAGCCTCAGCTTCCTTGCCTATAAATGCGAGAGGTAATACCTAGCTCTAGACATTGTTATAAATAGTAGCGACAACATACAGAAAGTGCCTCCCACAATTCCTGGCGCACACACACACACACACACACACACCATATTTATGTATTTTTTTCCAAAATTATGATTATGCATATAACAGGTTTTAAAGTAACGCTGAAGTTGAGAGAGAAAGAGATTTAGGCATTGTTTCAAATATCTGCGAACTCTGCGGGCCATTATTCACTCTTATTCTTAGGAAAATATGAGTGTTGGGTTCAAAGGAAGGAATACTTTGAAAAGATTTTTGGTTAAAACTCTGAAGCCTACTTAGATATCAAATAGTTATTTAGTGACTAAAGTGTGAATGAATCAGAACATATGTATTGAGTTTATCTTGGAACCCTGTGTGTGCAGAACCTAACTACAAAATGTGCTTTGCATTCTCTGGCTGTTCAAGGGCTGGAAAAACAGCATGACATTCCGTTCAACCCGAAATGACCCTGAACTCAGCAAACAGACCAAACTGATGAAAAAACCCAGATCGCTTTTCCGGGTCTGGACCAAAGTAAGGGATACACGGCCCACTATGACTTGGGATCCTCTGTGTTTGTTCTCGTTGGTTTGATGCAGAAACCTGAGGGAGAACACAGAATCATCCTCTTTGTCCAGCTGTCGGGGTCTGAAAACAAAGAGACAAACATCCCTTCTGTGAAGATGTCCTCCTGGAACAAATGCATGGATTCATAAAGAATTCAGAGTTCGCTTTTAAGACGAAGCATAGGTAAAGCTTAGCAAGAAGAACTGAAGACAGGAGCGAGGGGGATTTTAGAAGGTAAATGAGGACCCACTTGTCCACCTTCTGTCTTGGGGATGAGAAAGCTACAGAACAGCAGCGAGCTAACTTGTCCTTTTTTCTTACTTCTCGGCCGATTCCGAATCTGGCAGGAAAGAGGGTACCATTTCAGGGCCTCGCTAACCCTTCAACAGGCAAGAGTGGGATGGCTTAGAACTCAGACTCCCAAAAACATTTGCTAAGATAGGTCTATGTCTGCGGTAAGAGGCTGTCGACACTTGCCCACAATATCTTTCATGTTCAAGTGTAGAAGTTTGGCATCTCAGCGGAGCCCCGGCTCATGCTGGCCCAGCTCCAAAAGCTATTCCTTAAGAAAATCCCGGCTGTTCCTAAGACACATGGCCCGCACAGCTCCCGGCGGGTCTGGGGGGCCTTTGATCTAGACGGGGATTCTGGCCAGGCTCTTTTAAGTTTCACAACTGAGCGTTAAACCTCCCACCTGCCCACCTGGGTTTCAAAGCAGAAACGCTGTCCACCAGGACAATAAAGGATCGCTGAGCTCCAGACCTTGCTAGAGAAGATAACATGACATTGTTTATTCTCCCACTTTCCCGAAAAACCCACTCAGATCACCTTGTTTGGGAGAGATACTTTAATATTTGCTCTAAGAATGTTTACAGAAGATTGTTAGGAAGAAATAGACCAGTGACTTCCTGCTGCATTTGCCATGAAACTCTTTGAAGATACCATTCAGAGCATCTTCCAAAATCTTCCTTCGAATCCCTGGTTTGAGGAATCTCTCAGACCTTTGTGCTAGGGAAACTTCATCTCCCATGAGACAAATGAAATGCTTTTGCTCTCGGAGAGTAATTGAAATACCACTTTTCCCTCTTTGCCTTGGCTATAAGGATGCCACACCAAGCCTCAGCCTTCGAGTTCGATCACAGAAGCTCTATTGACCCCTTAGGGCTTGCTCCTCTTGATCTTGCTTGTTCCTCTTTATTCTCCCTCTTTTATTGATTTTGATGTATTTATTCCCTTTTAAGCTCATTTTACAATTATTTTGCAAAGAAGAGAGATGTAACTAAATAAAATGAAAAGATTCAGTGATTCCTTGAGGGGGCGGTCAGTGTGTGAGGGGAGAGACAAATGCAAAAGGATATGAGGAAACTTATCTTTTTTTAAAAAATATTTTATTTGTTTGACAGAGAGAGAGCAAGAGCACAAGCAAGGGGAGCAGCAGGCAGAGGGAGAGGGAGAAGCAGGCTCAGAGTCCAATGCAGGGCTTGATCCCAGGACCCTGGGATCATAATCTGAACTGAAGGTGGAGGCTTAACTGACTGATCCACCCAGGTGCCCAACATGAGGAAACTTCTTGGAGTAATGGAATTTCTGTATCTCAGTTATGATAGTGGTTACTTGTGTACATGCCTTTGTCAAAATTCATCTAGCTGAACACTTGAAATGGCACATTTTCTTGTAAGTAAGTTAAACTCCAGTAAAGTCTATTTATTCATCCAATTAATATTATGTTTCTCTTATCTGCAAGTACTTGGCATGTTGCTGGGCAGAGATAGCGCACAGTTATAGGTTGTTCACTGAGCAAGGGAAACTGGCCAAGGAGCCAGGAGGGACTGAAATACAGCCCATGCCTGCCTGGCTCCCCAAGCCAGGTGTCCAGCAAGGGGCTGGGTCTTCTCAGAGGAAGAGGCAGCAGCCTTTTGAATTTTGGAAAAGGCATTCCATGTATATGGTTTCCTGGAAGCCTGGTTCTGAAGATAGAGTGAGAAAGAATATAGACAATTCCCTGCCCTTACAGTTTAGGGGGAGAAGGTTATGATAAGCCAGTAAACATATATATTATGGTAAGCACTGCTTAGAAATAAGCAGGTTGAGGTAATGGAGAGTGTCAGGCTGGAGGAGATGCTTACTCTAGATAAGGCATCAGGAAAGACTTCCTAAGAGATGGTGTTTCCGCTGAAACCCAAGTAGTGAGAAGCATCCAGCCTTGCAGAGTGCAGGAGCAAAGCACCCCAGACAGAGGGAACTGCAAGAGTGATTGCTCAGGAGCAGGGGAACGCAACCTGTTCAAGGATCAGAGAGAAGGCCAGTGTGGTGTGTGGTAAGCAGACTGGGGAGCGTCACAGGGGACAGTACGCAACACATGCTCAAAAGTGAGACATAGGGCACCTATGTGGCTCAGTCAGTTAAGCTTCTGGCTTTGGCTCAGGTCATGATCTTGGCGTCCTGGGATCGAGCCCTGCATTGGGCTCTCTGCTCACCAGGGAGTCTGCTGCTCCCTCTCCCACTGTGCTCTCCCTCTCCCACCCCCACCATCTCAAATAAATAAAATGAAATCTATAAACTGATGGCACAAATCAGCTCAGAACTCAGGCTCAGCTTCAGTCCAGTTCAGGTCGCATTGACTGATTGCCTACCACATGTCAGGTGCTGCTTCCCGCTGGTGAGTCCAGAGCTTTCCAGACTTGGAAGGGTCCAGTAGCAAGAAGGACTGAACCAGTAACTCAGCTCCTGGAGATATTTATCATCAGCAATGGCTTTTTAGTTAGCTGTAGGGGGTTAATCAGATAAGTATTTCACAAGACTTGACTTTGCCTTGTTTTAAAAAAAGGGTTTCCGTTCCTGAAATTGAGATACATTTTTTGGAATAATTCATGTTTTAAAGCCACCAATTCTGAAGCTAATTCCATGTTGGGAGCCCAAGTATGAGGAACTCTGTTAAGGGAGTGATGGATAGGGAAGTAACAAGAGTATAATCACAGTGAGAAGTGCTGAGAATCAATCATGGGAATCCCAGCATCAACTCTGAAATCCAAGAAAAGCAAAATGGGGCTGGAAGGAAAATTTCAGATCTCACACCCACACCATGCCACAGAACCCTATGGCATCCGCCATGTCTCCTTCATCTGTCCCCACCCACTCTCTGCCTGCAAATGGCAGGGGCCAATGGAAACCGCCTCCTCTGAAGCCACGCCTTCCTCTTTGTTAAATGATTTGCTGGCTCCAAGACCAAAGTTCTGGGAATTATATTCTCCCTCTCTAATCTCCCCTTCAGTTAAAGAAGCTATAGCGGTGCAGTTAAGCACCAACCCATGGAAATCCACCACGAAACCATGACTCTCCTCTGCATCTCATCAAGTTCAAACAGAACTAGAACCTACCATCCTCAGCACAGACTTGAGTATCCTACTCAAGCGGATTAAAAAGCTAGTGAAGAAAACAAAGCCAAGATTTTAAGAGATGTTTTTCCCTTGAGTGTGAGGGGGTATTTTTGGTTTTGTTTTCCTTTTAAAGAAAGTGGCTTTCTTTTTCTTTTTCTTTTTCCTTTTTTTTTTTTTTTAGCACGTGGGTATTTTGTTAACTGACCCCAAATGCAAAGGGTTTAGGACTCTGGCACTCAGGTTTAGGACTCTGGCACTCAGGTTGTGTTCCTGGCCCTCAAGTCCACTGTAAACAGCTTTGCTTTATTCAAACTCTTGTCGGTCCTTTCTGCAGAAGGGATTTCCATGCTCAGCCTGGGCTGACCTCCTACTGGAGGTGGAGTAGACTCATACAGTTTGCTGCCCAGATCTCTTCTCCATCTGGAACTGCCTGCCCCTTCTGGAGAGTTCCCATCTCCTAGGATCTACCTCTCAGGCCACCTGTGATGGGCCCAGGGGCAGCTGGGCCTCAGAAACTAACCAGGAATCTTAAAGACTTTGGGCAACATCTCAGCTTCTCTCTGCTTCTGCTTCCCTCTCTACCTCAACATACCAGCTGGTTCTGTTGCTCAGTGTGTGTGGCAGAAGATGGCAGTTAGTCTCTTTGAAGTTAAGAGTCTTATTTGCAAGTAACAGTATTGTAGATGGGCCTGAATTGGAATCTGAGCCAGCAGCTTGAACGAGAGTGTGAGCAGGACTCTGTCACTTTTCCCTGTTTCTTCATACACACCTGTGCGAGTCCTTTCTCACGGCAGATTCTCTCCTCCTCAGTCCACTAAGTGGATAGTGGCCACGGCCAACCGTACCTAGAGTTACAGCTCTTCGATTCAAGAGAGCAGTCATAGTGACTTGGATTCTTCATCTAATTCTAAATTCCTGGGGAGGGACACTTTTTGATTGTTTCTCCAGGGCATGTTATTGGCATTTTGGGCAGGGAAATTCATGCTGTAGGAACTGTCCCGTGTATGGCAGGACATTGAACATGGTGGCCTCTGCCCATGAAATGTCTACCCTACTAACAACCATAAAAATGCATTCACCCTCTACTGGATGCCCCTTGGGCAGGGGGGCAGTATCTCCAGAATTTGAGAACCACTGTGTTCAGCATTCTGACTCAACCTGGTTCAGTCTGATGTCGTATTCCCAGAGAATTCTGATACTCCTGTCATAAATGGCCAAATCCTGAGAGGAATTTCCCTTGCAATATATCCTAGAGGGCAGAGATGTATGGAACTCAAAATGAAGTTCTCATTTTTTTGTGATTTTTGAGTCAGCTGTATCTGTTTCTAAAAACAAAAAGTGTTTGGATTTTTTTTTGAAGCCACATCTTGCTTCTGCTGAACTGCTGACTTCTTTCTCTTGCACAATGACATGATGGTGAAATCAAGGATATGGTAAACACTTGTTTCTTTTTAATCATATAATGTAATTAGTAGTCCAAAATGGCAAATATTTACTTCTGAGTTGGCATTTTCCTTTGGACTCATACAACCAAATACCAGTGCAAGCCAAGTGTCCCTCCTTAGGTTACCCCAGGGACAACGGAGTGGGAAGGTGACCAGAGAGAGAGAGAGAGAGCTGGCCAAGTAAGGCAGTTTTTTCCTTTGCAGTATTTTAGGTTTGGCCACAAGCTGCTCCATATCTGAGCTTAAGGATGGGATCCTCCTTTAGCTTGAGGACCATAATATGGTCCTTAGACTCATTACACAAGTTGTCTAAGAGGAATTAAGGGTGGATGGGGAATGATGAAGGCAGTGGCTTTAAGGCAAAATTTTTAAAAACTGCTATTATGACCTTGGAAAATATGACCTCAAGCAATAGCTCTAGCACCCCTTAAGACTACTGATATTCCTTGGGGCTCTAGCTCAGAGTCTTCACTGGCAAGAAAGAGGAGGGCTAGCAGGAAGTTCATGGTCTGAAAAAAATACTCAACTTGGTTTTTGAACCAATGTGATAAACTACTAAACCATCTCTGAAATAATAGTAGTATCAGCAGCAGAGCCACGTAGTAGAAAGGGAGTGGACCTGTGGCAAGAGATATGGCTTCTAGAATAAAAAAAGCATCCATGAGGGAGTCCATACTGATATGAATGAATGAATGAATGAATGAATGAATGAGGGGAGGGAGGAGAAATCTTCCTGACAATATGATTCTAACTAATAAATGTAGAAGAAAGGATAGAGTTAGAGAATTACCAGTTGGCGACCACCACATTAATAGTTGCTTCAGTGAAACTCACTCCTGGGTGATAAAATTAGTGGGTGAAGTATGATGGGAAATATACCCATAAAGTGTCAAGGTAGCTCCTCACAAGATGTTTATTAATGACAAAGGGGGAATGTCAGTTTCCTGATATTGTAATTGCCTTGTGTTTATGAAAAGACAGTGTTCTTAATTTTAGGAAATATGGGCTGATACATTTAGAGATGAGGGAAAGACAGTGATTAAGACTCTGATCCTAGCTCTGCCATTTAACTAGGGATCTAGGACAGTTATGTAAAACCCTGGGCCTCAGTTTCCCCTTTGTGAGATGAAGAGCTTGCACTAGCTCAGGGGTCCTCGTGTGGTAAAATAAAATAGCACCATCTGGAAAATTGTCAGAAATGCAAATTCTCAGGCCCCAGGTCCTAATCAGAAACTTGCGATGGAACCCATGCCTTAAGAAGCCCAAGATCAGGGCGCCTGGGTGGCTCAGTGGGTTAAAGCCTCTGCCTTCGGCTCAGGTCATGATCTCAGGGTCCTGGGATCGAGCCCCGCATCGGGCTCTCTGCTCAGCAGGGAGCCTGCTTCCTCCTCTCTCTCTCTCTGCCTGCCTCTCTGCCTACTTGTGATCTCTCTCTCTGTCAAATAAATAAATAAAATCTAAAAAAAAAAAAAAAAGAAGCCCAAGATCCTGATGCCTGCTCAGGTTTGAGAACCACTGCCTTGTCCACCCCCCAGGTACCTGTTGACTTTACTGTTCTGTGCTTCTCATTTGTCTCCTACTGAACACAACCCTTTCTCAAAAAGGGCATCTCCCAGTTCATTCATCATGTATTTGGTACTGACGAAAGGCTGGCCAGGGAGCTGGAAGGGCTGAAACTTTGGAGGAATGGTTCTCCTGGGCATTCAGACCCAACCTTGCTTGTAATAGGTACAGATTAAACATAAAACATTTAATAATCCTACTTAGCTCAGGAAACATTAAACAAACCAAGTGATACATAATTAAGTTCTGCCCAGTGGCATAGCTGCCTTGGCCTCTTACTAAAATGCTCGAGCCAGTTGCTTCTAGGAGGTAGGTATGGAGTTGTGAATCATTCCTTCGAGTTTCTATCACTAGCTGTAGAGAAGTTTACCTTAGTCTTCTCTTCAGGATAAATGTTTCCTGGATGACTCAGGTGGTAAGAATCTGCCAGTGACTCCTAAATACTTCTACAAACCCAGAGTTAACGTTCATCTGTTAAGAGTCAGACTGTGACCCCAGAGAGTATTAAGTTTGCTTCCAACTGGCTCATTAAAAGTGACAGACAGATGTCTCCCATCTTGGCTCACTGATTACTGCCAAACTTCTGTCTCTGGAAGTTGCCCGGCTAAGGTCCACACCATTGCCTTCCACACCACCTGACTCTCAAAGCCACTTTTTCCATCCTGACCTTTCCTCAACTTCAGCTTTCCTCATTTTCTGATTTAAAAAAAAGATCTTCATTTATTGAACAGATAATACATTCATATGGTTCAAAACTCAAAAGAAGCAAAAAGATAGTGAAAATCTGCATGCCCCATTTCTTTCTCCCCTTGCCTGTCCCACCTCCATCCTCCAGGTTCCATCTCTGAGTTGTACCACTCCTGGGGCTCCCCCCATATGAGCCCATGTCATCCAAAATTCACTCTGTCCAAAATGAATCCATCAAGTACCCTCCCACTTTGGATCCACCCTCTGCAAGCCTCCTGTCTTCATCTGTAAAGTACGTTAATATGAGCACTTTCCTCATAGGATATGTATATATTCCTTGGAGAGCCAAGATTTGTAAACTTTAGCACTGCTGGGCATACAGTAAGCACTCAATTAAAATTCACTATTGGTAACATAGTAATAATAATATAACCTCTCCCTAAATTGAATATCTATGGGTGGTTTGCCTTTCTTCCCAGTCTTCTCAAAGTGGTGACTCTAGAGTTCATTTTCCCTCCTCTCTCCTTTTCCTTCGTTCCAGATATTTTGGTCTCATCTAGCTTTATATTATTTCTTTCTTGGTAGGATTTGGATGGGGCAAGAAGATCCTCAGCTAGTGGTTCACAGGCCTTTGCTCCCATGCCCCTCCAGGCATGGACCCTCCCGGGTTCTCTTCTGGGCTGTGGCTGGTAATTAGTAGTTCATTCCTAACATTGACATTTTCCCCTGGGCCAAATAACTGAGATAACTCTATAAAAAATACAAAGTTTCTGGCTCCCTTTAGTGCATTTAATCTTGCCACCATAGCTTACTTTTCCCACCCTTGGAGGCCTACCACAAACAAGAGCACAATTCTCATGTTCGTGGTGCGATAGATAAATTTTAAAAATATTGGAACAAATCCTTCATCTGTAAAGTATTCTAGCGCTTAAAGATCAAGGGCAGCTATCTTGACTTGGGGGATGGGAGGGGGCGTTGGTGAATGATGGCCCTAGAGCCCTCGGTGCACATTGTGTTAGAAGGGAAAGGGTGGTGCAATGTTCACATTTCTGCATTCCCATCTGTATTCACTCAATCATCTTTCCGCCTCCCCACTCTTAGCAAATGGGTATTTCATACGAAGTACTGTGATTAAATCCAATCATATGAGTCATTAAAAGACTTTTCATAGTTAACAGCTTATTAAGAACATCTTTCTTGGGGTGCCTGGGGGGCTCAGCCGGTTAAGTGTCTGCCCTCAGCTCAAGTCCGGATCCCAGGGTCCTGGGATCGAGCCTATATTGGGCTCTGTGCTCAGCATGCAGCCTGCTTCTCCATCTGCCTCTCCCTCTGCTCGTGTTCCCTCTCTCTCTCATAAATAAATAAAATCCTTTAAAAAAAAGAACATCTTTCTCATCCTTCTGGTAACAACTTAGACATGAGTGCATAGACCCCTGACTACTCTCTCCTAAGCCATATGGGAGCCAACTAGAGTAAGACTTCCCAACTGAAATTACAATTGATCAGAACACTTACAATCTTGCCAAATAAAGGGGTTAAAAGAGAAATACCTCTCAAGTAAAGCTAAAACATCTGTCACTTAGCTGAGGCATTGCCTATTTGATTTTTTTTTTTTTGCCTATTTGATTTTAAGGAACATTAGATTTATTATATTATGTACTTCAATTTTGCAGCAGATGCTTCCTCTGCTGGAAAATATTGGGTTCAGGCATTTCCTCCTCCAGGAAGCCTTCCCTGACCCTGACCTCCGAGCTCCCCTGGCCTTGGTTATTTTCCCTGGGTTCCCAGAGCCAGTGTTGTTCTTGGTGTGAGGGGACCTACCTTGGGCCTTTTGTTAGACCCTCCTTTTGATGATCCCCTCCCTATGAGACAAATAACCCATGGACCAAGGGGATGTGTCCATTCAGAGACTGCGCCCTCCTTTCTGGACCATACTCTGGGTACCCAAGACTCCAGAGTGCCCCCCTTGGACAGCCTATAGCCCTCTTCCCTGGGTCCATCCTGAAAGTGGGCCATATACCTTGTGAACATACCCCAAGGAACTGGTGAACACAGCCCAGAGGGTGCTGAGGGGTAGCTGGGCAATGCCTCTTTGTTGCTGGGGAGAAGCTTGGATAGGCAATCAGAGGGGGGGGGGACCTGCATGTGTACCTGATCCTTGTGGTACAGGATGGAGCTGGGGGGTTGGGAAGCCCAACAGAGTGAGCCAGGGGTACATCTGATTAGGTAGGAGGGTAAGAGATTTTATTGATAGCTAGGTTTATAATTTTAAATACTTGGACACATGATCTATGGGTCTCTCTTTATATTCTTGCCCTGGTCTGTGCAAATGTTGAAGGTGGGCTGGCATAATCATCTGTCTTCCTGGCTATGATAGTTGCCACAGACTCCTCCCAACCTCAGGGCCCTTGCACACCTGGTTTCCTCTCCTGGAATGCTCTTCCCCACCTACTCCTTTAGCCTACTAAACTTTTTTTGTTTTAAGATTTATTTATTTATTTTGGAGAGGGGGAAAGAGAGAGAGAGCACGAGCGAGGGAGAGGCAGAGAGAATCTCAAGCAGACTCCACAGTGAGCAGGGACGTAGGGCTTGACCTGAGCAAAAATCAAGATTTGGTCAGTTAAGCAACTGAGCCACCTAGGTGTACCTAGCCTGCTAAACTTTTAATTTGTCTGCCATTTTCTCAAGAAAGTCTTTCCTGACTTCGTCCATTAGGTCAGGCCCTCCTGGTTTTTCACTCTCACATCTCCCTATACTCTCATAAATCTGAGGGGCAAATATGATAGGAATAATAACAGTAGCAATGTCCGTGATCATGAGAAAAGCAGAGTTGCTGATGACTTACTAAACGCTAGGCATGATGAGGGCACCTGGGTGGCTCAGTGGGTTAAAGCCTCTGCCTTCGGCTCAGGTCATGATCTCAGGGTCCTGGGATCGAGTCCCACATCGGGCTCTCTGCTTAGCGGGGAGCCTGCTTCTCCCTCTCTCTCTGCCTGCCTCTCTGCCTACTTGTGATCTCTGTCTGTCAAATGAATAAATAAAAAAATCTTTAAATGCTAGACATGATGACAGATGTTTTATATCCATTATTTATTCTGGATAAAAAGCCTAATAAAATACTAGTATCAACCCCATCTTTCAGATGAGAAAACAGGCTTCGGGAGCTTAATCGGCTCTCATGCCGCTTGTTGCCAGATCAGTCTGGCCTCCCAGGGACAACTTCCTTGTGCGGCCTCTCCTATGGTGACTCCTTGCTCGCCCAGGTGATTTGCTCTGGCCAATGTCTCTTCAGTTAAGATGACTTAAGCAGAGGCTTGATACATTCTTGCATATTGGAGCTTCTCTTCTTGGAACCCAGCTGCCATTTAAGAATCCCAGACCTGGGGCGTGTGGGTGGCACAGTGGATTAAGTCTCTGCCTTTGGCTCAGGTCATGATCTCAAGGTCCTCAGATCGAGCCCTGCATGGGGCTCTCTGCTCGGTGGGGAGCCTGTTTCCCCTTCTCTCTCTGCCTGCCTCTCTGCCTACTTGTGATCTCTCTCTCTCTCTCTGTCAAATAAATAAATGAAATCTTTAATTAAAAAAGAAAGAATCCCAGAACTAACCAATGAATAAAAACCATAGGATAAGGTGGTGGGGGGCCCAGCTGACCCTGAAGCCACCCAAGCCAAATTATAATTATATGATAACATAATACAGGAGTACCTCAGATATATTATGGTTCAGTTCCAGACCAATGCAATAAGGCAAATATTGCGATAAAGTAAGTCGAATGAATCTTTTGGTTTCCCAGTGCATGTGAAAGTTATGTTTACACTATACTGTAGTCTAGTAAGTATGCAACAGCATCATGTTTTTAAAGAATGTACAGATCTGAATTAAAATACTTTATGCTCAAAAATGCTAACCACCATGTGAGCTTTCGCAAGTCATAATCACCAACCACAGTTCACTGCAACATATACAATAATTATGAAAAAGTTTGAAATATTGCAGGGATGACCCAGATGGGACACGGAGACACAAAGTGAGCAAATGCTGCTGGGAAGATGGAACCAATAGACTTGCTTGATACAAACCTCTATTTGTAAAAAAAAAAAAAAAAAAAAATGCAGTATTTGTGAAGTACAGTAAGATGAGGAGTAGCTGTAGTGTAGTATAGCACAAGTCGCACAGAGTAACAGGTAATGGATAGAGGTTGCCTAAGTTGTGGAAGAACCCAGAGCTAAGAAATGATGGATATGAATGTGAACTCTAAAACCATAGTCAACCTATAGAACTTCCTAACTATGGGTGAACACTGGATGGGCATGCCGACTGTCTCCTCTTTCCTGGTTCCTCTCTTGCTCTGTGGTACAGTGCTTGCCTGCACCCCTTATCCCTTGCCCTCCCCATCAACACAACTTTCCCTGGCCCAGCTGTCTTGAGCATGTCCTCAGTGAGACAGAACCACTCAGAGCACCAAGAGTCCCTGGGTATGGTGGGAACAGTGTGAGGGGCCCCAGGGGAATGGGTTCTCTCTGGGCCTCGGTGCCCTATCACAACCCCTGGGCTCCTCCCCAGGGAAATCAGGTAGGCTGAATTCACCCCCACCTCTCCCCTATGTCTCCAGGGCACTCTCCCTTCATGTCTTTACCCCATCCTTCCCCATTTCCTCAGGCCATATTTACCCTATCCTGGACTGACAAATAAGTTTCTCTTGCTCCCCCAAAGATTTTCCATCAGGCATCTGCAGAATTGGCCCCAAGTTCAGGGAAGACAAGGGTACAAGAAGCACAAAAGTGCTAGCCCTTCCATCCAAATACCAGCCAGATCTAGGCGTTTTAGACCCAAACCAGAAATTAGAGGGGAAGAACATCTTCTAAAGGGAGAAATACAGTGAGGATAGCTGAGGCCTGGAGAGCCAGTGGTCAGTCGAAATTTGAAAAATCCCTTATCAAGGGCAGAGTTTCCTATAGCGCTTGCACATCTGATCCTGTCCTCCAGAAAAATGGAAAAATGTAGGTTACCTTCCATTTTTTTTTAACAGCATTTTCAAGGTATATTTTACATACTAGAAAATGTACCCATTTCCAGTGTATTATTCAGTTATTTTTATTTCTTTATTTTGTTTTAGGGTTGTTTTTTTTAAGATTTTATTTATTTATTTGACGGAGATCACAAGCAGGCAGAGAGGGTGGGGGAAGCAGACTCCCTGCTGAGCGGAGAGCCCTATGCGGGTCTCCATCCCAGGACCCTGAGATCATGACCTGAGCCGAAGGCAGAGGCTTTAACCACTGAGCCACCCAGGCACCCTTTATTTTGTTTTTAATTTTTATTTTAGGTATTTATTTATTTGAGAGAGAAATCACACACATGATCGGGGGAGGCATAGAGGGAGAGGGAGAAGGAGGCTCCTCACAGAACATGGAGTTAGACATGGGACTCAGTCCAAGGACCCTGAGATCATGACCTGAGCCAAAGTCTGACGCTTAACCAACTGAGTCACCCAAGCTTCCCTTCAATTATTTTTAATAAATTTAATAAATTTAAGTGGTACAACCATCACTGTCAATCAGTTTAGAATGTTTCCATCTCCGCAACAGGATCCTTTACGCCCTCATCCTGTACCTATACCCTGCACCAGGCAATCACTAATCTACCCTCTGTCTCTAGAAGTTTCCCTTTTCTAAACATTTCAGATAAATGGAATCCTATAATATGTGGTCTCCTTTGTCTAACTTATTTCCCTGGGCATAATATTTTTAAAGTTCATCTATGATGTAATTTGTCAGTGGTTCATTCCTTTTTTTATTTTATCCGTTCATGTTCCACTGGATGGATATGCCACATTTAATCCCTTCACCGCTGGATGGACATTAAGGTTGTTTCCAGCTCTTGACTACCATGAACAATGCTGCTGTGGAAATGGGCATTGAAGTCTGTGTGTGGGCAGATGTTTTCATTTCTCTTAGGCAGATACCTAGGAATTTCCAGGTAGTTCTATGTTTAACTCTTTTTTTTTTTTTTAAGATTTATTTATTTGTTTATTTGACAGAGAGAGAGAAATCACAAGTAGGCAGAGAGGCAGGCAGAGAAAGACAAGGAAGCAGGCTCACTGCTGAGCAGAGAGCCCAAGGCGGGCCTCGATCCCAGGACCCTGAGACCATGACCTGAGCTGAAGGCAGAGGCCTACTACTGAGCCACCCAGGTGCCCTCTATGTTTAACTCTTTTATTTATTTATTTATTTATTTATTTATATTTATTTGTCAGAGAGAAGGAGAGAGAGAGAGAGCACACAAGCAGGCAGAGAGGCAGGCAGAGGCAGAGAGAGAAGCAGGCTTCCTGCTGAGCAAGGAGCCCATGCGGGACTCGATCCCAGGACCCCGGGATCATGACCTGAGCCGAAGGCAGCAGCTCAACCCACTGAGCCACCCAGACGTCCCTATGTTTAACTCTTAAAAGCAAACTGCCAAGCTGTTTTCCAAAGTAGCTTTACCATTTTGCATTCCCGCCAGCAACTCTGAGTTCCTTTCCCCTCTTCAAGTCATGGTACAAACATCCTCTAATCTTTGATCAACTCCCAGTTTTTTATTCCAAGAATTAATTAGGTCCTTAAGAATGTTCCAGTGATGCTTTCTTGGGTTGAATTATGCTTCGTTCCTCTGTAGTAACTTTAGGAGACATTTAGGCTGGTTACACTCAATATACACATGTCATTATTTATTTATTTAAAACACTTAGCCCATTGGGCTGGCTCCAATAACCATTTAGTTTTTGACGATCTCAGGGGATGGCCATGCGAAAGGACTTGCAGACTCTGGGGCAAACAATAGCATACTGGCTTGGAGGATTCACCAAGAAACTAAACCCTGTAAAAGTAGACCTCACAGGAGGGTAACCTCAGGTGGCATTTTCTAGAAAAGCACATTGGGCCTAAATGTGTCCACGTGGAATTCACCAAGACAAAAAGCCAATATGAAGGACTTATGCACAGGAAACCTCAGGGCCCAGAGGAAACACGTTTAGAGAGAAGCAAAAGGAGTTTAGGGGTGTGTGAAGGTATGTGCCAACACATCTCAGACTCAATTTTTTTTTTCTCTCACAGACTTTAATACATTTTTTTATCATGCAACTATCCTCAAAGAAATTTTGGTTAGGTAGCCTGAGAAGTCTATTGGATTGTTTCTACACAACAGCAAGAACATACATTTAAAAAAAATTGCTCAATGACAGAAAATATTCAGATTCAGAAATGAAACTCAAGAAAGCTAGAGTCTAAAAATTACCATTGAGGCCTTGGTAAAATTGAATGCATTTACAACCCCTCCCCCCACACACACCACCAAGGAAAGGGGTTGGTGAGTTCACAACTCTTGTCCCTTGAGGTCATTTGCATAAGAACTTCAGGTATCTGAAATAGCAGAAGTCTGCTGGACCAAGACTTGTAACACTGAAAAACAAAGTATTTATAAAGGGGAATCGTAGGCTGTTAAGGAGTAATATGAGAGAGTTTCTTTGTGGTATTCTGATGGCAGTGTTAGTTCCTCAATCTACACATGGGTTAAAATATCATAGAACAACACATACACACACACACACACACAAGGGATGCATGTAAAAACTTGTGAAATCTAAATAAAGTTTGTACCTGAGTTTATAATACCATACCAGGCTGGTTTTGCCTGTGGTTAAGCTGGGGAAAGATAAGTGGAAACAGCAAAGGTGTGACTTTCGAAACTTCTTATAAGTCTTAAACTATTTCAGAATAAAAGATGATTAGAAAGAAAGAGAGAGACTGGGATGCCTAGATGGCTTGGTCAGTTAAGCATCTGACTTGATTTCAGCTCAAGTCATGATCTCGGGGTCGTGAGATTGAGCCCCACATCAGGCTCCTCACTCCGTGGGGAGTCTGCTTGAAGATTCTCTCGCTCTGCCTTGTCTCTCCAAACTGTGCACTGTCTCTAAAATAAATAAATCTCAAAAAAAAAAAAAGAAGGAAGAGAAAGAAGGAAAAAGAGAAGGAAGAAAGGGAAGAAGGAAGGAAGGAAAGAAAAGGAAAAATGGGTCTTTTTTTCTGTAGTCAACAAGGACTGGAGGTAGGGAAGATGTGGGGGACAGGAAGATAATTCCTAAATTTGAAGACAAAGATTCCTCCTGAAAAGGAAGTTATGAAAAATCAACACAACAAACCCATCCTAAACTGAAATCATCTCTATTTATCTGGTCATATTTATATGTATATACAGACCAAGCATATATATGTATTGACCAGGCATAGCATAAGGAAATTAGCATGTCTAAATGCGGGGGGGATCTAACTGCTCATACTGTACCATTATTTGGCAAGATTGATTAAGAGAAGGAATTCGGGCTTTCCTGTGTTGGCAAGCATAGAGTACAAATGCCAACAACTGTCCACAGAAGAGGTCTTGGACCCACTGTTCTAGCATCCTTGGCAGGGGTGTCTCTCCAGAGGAAATGAATGCATCAGTCTCTTGCAGCTTGGCGACAAGAACCATTAAGAACATTCTTGAATTCCTTTTGCCGTGATATCCCATACTCACTTTAATTGTGCTTTGGCTGTTCTTTTTTTTTTTTTTTTTTTTTTTTTGCTTTGGCTGTTCTTGCAGCTTGTGTATAGTAAGATACGGGTTGATTGGCCAACGCAAGAATTTTAGTCCACTTGACATTAGTTCTTCTTCATAAATTAATAATTTAGCATTCTGGTTCAAATATTGATCTCTTGTGAGTTTATAAGTATGAGTGAGCAACTGAAGCAGGAGTTCTTAACCTGGAAACCAAGGATGGGCTTCAGGGGATCCATTAAGCCATGGACTGAATGCAAAAGCGTGCATGTGGGGGTGGCATGCATATCAAGCAGAGAAGTCAGCAGCCTTCGCCAGATTCCCAAACAGGGTTTCGGATCTGGATGCGTTGCAAAAAGGGTTTCCAGGCTCATGTGACTTACTTTCACGGAACACACTGGGAATATTTTTCCTACACTATAATTCTTTATAACACCATTTTTAGCAACTCCAAAGGGTTTAATTGCTCTAATTCTTCTTCTAAGAAAAATTTGAAAAGCTTAGTCACTAATAACCTCTGAAAGACATAATTTTTAGGTGAAACATTGACTTATTTTTATTAATGGAGGCCCAAATGTGAGAGCTAATGGCGGTTGCTACTATGAATTGCTGACACTGATGAGACACCAGCTCTGTCCCAAGGGATGTGTTGTGTGTAGAGATCTTACCACAGGCTTTATAACAGCCCAGAGGGGTGGATATAGAGGAAACTACGGTGCAGATGTTAAAGAATGTACCAAAAGGGAAACCTGGGTGGCTCAATTGGTTAAGTAACTCTTAATTTCACCTCAGGTCATAATCTCAAGGTCCTGGGATTAAGCCCTGATTAGGGCTCTGTGGGAAGTCTACTTGAGGATTCCCTCTCTCCCTCTGTCACTTCTCTCTCTCTCTCTCTCTTTAAAATAAATAAATAAACCTAAAAACAAAACAAAAAAAAGAACATCCCAAGAACATGTAACTGTCAGGGAGAAGTTCAGCTGACCGCCACATCTGACTGGCCTTTCCGCCCAGCCATCATACTCAATATCTTTATCCTTCAATCTCCATAAGGAGACACTTCCCGTTTGAAGCCTTATTCCCACCCAATTCCCACCTTATTCCTCTCATTCTTCAGCTGGTTCCAAACCTCCCTACCTAGCATGGTTAGACTATTATCTACCTCAGGGTCAGCAAACTTTTCCTGAAAAGGATCAGATAGTATATATTTTAGGTTTTGTGGCCCATATGGTCACTGTCACAACTACTCAGCAGGGTTGCCCACTGGAGCGTGAAAGCAGCCATAGACAAAATGGGAGTGAATGAGTCTGGCTGTGTTTTAATAAAATCTGATTGATTGATGGTGAAATTTAAATTTCATATAATTTTCCCATTTTGCAAAATATTCTCTGTCTTTGAATTTTTTCCAACCATTTCAAAACGTGAAAACTATTCCTTGCCCATGCTCGGCCCAAAATGGGCAGCCAGCTAGGTTGGACCTGGGGGCCAAAGTTTGCCAATGCTGCTGGAATGGCATCTTGTGTGTTCCTACTCTCCACAACCAGACAGAAAACCAGTGAGCTTAAAATTAGATCTTGACTTTTTCTTATTCTCCACCGAATCTCTATGCAGGGCGAGACTCATAAGTAAGTGCTCAGTACGGACTTGATTAAAACCCTGATGCTTCCTCAGAGCCAGATCCAAAAAGAAATAAAACAGGCAAACATGTTTGTTTATTTTCTTCGCCCTTTTCCACCTCCCTAGCAGAAATCTGTATCGCTCAAATATCACAGCGATTTTGTGTTTGTTTGGTTTTTTTGTTTTTGTTTTTTTTTGGTTCAGAGCCCTGACAAATACCCACGGGCTCGGCCAGCTTGAAGGTCAGATGGTACCCTGGCCGGGGGCCAGTGAATACAGCTGGTGAAAACTCAAGCTGTCACACACTTGTTGCTCACTCTGGTGTTCTAGTTCCTTCATCATGAATTATTAGATTATTTATAATAACAAATTGCTACGTGAGCAATTGTTTTTTAAAACCATAATCCCCTGGGGCGCCTGGGTGGCTCAGGGGGTTAAGCGTCTGCCTTCGGCTCAGGTCATGGTCCCAGGGTCCTGGGATCGAGCCCCGAATCAGGCTCTCTGCTCAGCAGGGAAGCCTGCTTCTCCCTCTCTCTCTGCCTGCCTCTCTGCCTACTTGTGATCTCTCTCTCTGTCAAATAAATAAATAAAATCTTTAAAAAATAAAAATAAAACCATAATCCTCGACCAGGAGCCATGTCATGACCCGATGGGTCACATTTAGGACCGTGAGAGAGCCACACTCTAGGACTGACTGCCACGTGTCTTCTCTGGGCCTTCATTTCCCCACCTGTAAAGGGAGGGTCAGAGCACACCCCTTCTTCTGTGGGCACCGGGAGCCTGCGCTGATAGGAAGCCACCCTGCTGACGGAGTAGTAACTTGTCAACCTCGCCACCGAACCTTGGCTCCACCCTATCAAGCAGGGCCGGTCTATGGTATCATAAGACAGACCTTACACTTAGGGATAAAAATCACTTTATTTGCTTTCAGGCCATAACAACAAGCTATGAAATCAAGCTGATATTTACCACCGAGGGCGCGCTTAAAAAATATGTAACATATGCCAGTGAGCTTTCTTGGTTTAGCCTTGCGCTGTGAAATCACTGAAACTGGCGACTGTAAGGACAGCAATCTCCTCACTGTCCTGCTGTGGGCCCCATGTCACTGCCAAATAGCGCCTGAAAATGGGAGACTCCGTTATCCTCCGCCAAGCACCGCGCGGGACACCGTTTTCAGGAGTGAATCTTGCAAAGGCTTCAGGGCACCATGTAAGGTCCTAGGCGTTGGAAGAGCCCCTTTTTGAGGGCGAAGCAAGCCTGGAGAGCAGGCTGGAAGCGGCCCCAGGCACCAGGCAGAGGATGGAGTTCGTGCTCCTGTGTTAACTGTAGCCGGAGAAACTTGTTCCAGCCAGAACTCCCTCAGCTTTCCGGCTGTCCCCAGAACTGCAAGCAATCTCAGACGTTTGTAAGAGAGGGTCATAAATCGACTCACAAAAGATGTTCTTAAGCTCAAACTGCAGACACCATGGAGAAAGGGCGGGAGAGGGGGTTGGTGGACGACTTGGTTTTGTAACTGGAGTCGGGGGCTCCAGCAGGAGGTGGCTTCTGCTCCCCAGTGCTGCCTCATTCCATAGAAGGGTCAGGGGAGGCCCATGTACACTGCGTTGGTGGCATTTGTACGGCTGCCGGGATGAAGAGTGCTTCCAGGAATGCTGGCGATTACTAATTATTATTATTATAGAACCGCGGATAGGTCTGTTGTCCTTCAGCAGATAGCTGCTTATATAAATACTCGGCTTTGATGTAAGAAGCTCCTAAGCATCAGTGGTTAGCATAATTTTGGTTGGTTTTTGCAATCAGCTGTGGTCATTAGGGAGCCTCCCTGAACATGACCCTCAGCAATAGTTCACATATTTCTAAGTGGGTGAGTCCCTGAGTCATTGATCAAGAATTTAAGTCTCTGGTGTGCCAGATCTTGTTCCAATTACCAGCCCGTCGGTCCCACTCTCCCTCCACCTTCACTGATGATCTCAGGGTAGAAAAGAAAATATGTTCTCTCAAATGTGGATTCGTATTACTTGAGATTGAGAAGTCCGTGAAAGGTTTTCACTAACTTGAGAAAGCCTTTCATGAGCCTAGGAGCAAAAATGGAAAGAGGTGAGAAGAAAAAAAAAAATGGCAAGGGGAGGAAGAAACACCATTTGGGGAAGTCTCGTGTTAATTTGATTATTTTTTTAATATATATTTTTAAATTTATTTGTCAGAGAGAAGGAGAGAGGGAGAGCACACAAGTAGGCAGAGAGGCAGGCAGAGGCGGAGAGAGAAGCAGGCTTCCTGCCGAGCAAGGAGCCCAATGTGGGACTCAATCCCAGGACGCTAGGATCATGACCTGAGCTGAAGGCAGCTGCTTAACCAACTGAGCCACCCAGGCGTCCCTAACTTATGATTTCTATTGTAAGATAGCCTTTTCCTTTCTCCTCCGTTTATTCATTTAATTTTTATCAGTGTAGACTCATGGATTGCTATTTTAATGAAAAGGTTAAAAAATCAATAACTATCACCTATGGTGATGCTCAAATCGCCCCAGGCTTGGCCAGTAGGAACTCATTTTAAGGCAACTCTTCTGTCTTTGAGCATTTCCTTACTTTGTAGTACAAGAAGTTCTTGTCTCATCTTCTATGGCCCCAGCCCATTCCTAGAGTCAACCATTTCTCTAAGAACCGTGGTTCTTTTTTTTTTTTTTTTAAAGATTTATTTATTTGAGAGAGAGAGAGAAAGAGAGAGAACACACACGGGGAGTGACAGAAGGAGAGGGAGGAGTGGACTCCCCGCTGAGCAGGGATTTTCCTCCCCCCCCCCCCCCCAGCCCTCAACTTGATCCCAGGACTCTGAGATCATGACCTGAAGCAAAGGCAGACACTTAACCAACTGAGCCACCCAACTCCCCAGAAACCCTGGTTCCTTTAAATGGAAAGTAATATTTAGAAGCTAATCCCTGGGGGCACCTGGGTGGCTCAGTGGGTTAAAGCCTCTGCCTTCAGCTCAGGTCATGATCTCGGGGTCCTGGGATCGAGCCCCGCATTGGGCTCTCTGCTCGGCATGGAGCCTGCTTCCTCCTCTCTCTCTCTCTCTCTGCCTGCTTGTGATCTTTGTCTGTCAAATAAATAAAATCTTTAAAAAAAAAAAAAGAAAAAAGAAAAAAAAAAAAAAAGAAGCTAATCCCTGCAAGCTAGGTGTGCTCCCGGCTACCAGGATATCTTTGCTTCTGGCTCTCTCAGCAGCTAGAAGTTGGAAATATGTGTCTTTATCTACATGTGTACGTGTGTGTACACTTGTACATATATGTGTGTCTGTGTATGTGCAAGCACACACACACATCTACACACATCGTACCTCTATCTCTGGCTATGTCTATGCCTACTGGCAGCTCCGACTTCACATTGACTCCTCCAGCTCCAATCTCGCACAACAGGGTTTACTCTGGAATTCATTTTCCCTTTTGAAGAGATTTGTAATTCCCCTCTGACTGCAGGGAATCCTCAACATATTATTTGCTTAATCATCCCTGTATGTCTTCCGTCCCGCAGCTGCCCTGGTCAAAAGCTTGCCCCCTCACCATGGGCCCCCATGCCCCGAGGGAGGGGGGGACTTTTAATCCACAGTGACTTGCATGATCTGAATTAACACTCTCTGAGTGAATTCTGCCCACTTCTGCTGCTGCCTGGACACTGAGAATCAGTGACGAAGAATCACAAGGTTGACTTTTCCCGTTGTTGCTTAGCAGAGTGAATGTTATTTTCTTTGCCATGGCAGTGACCACTTTAAATGCGGTATTTTTTTTTTTTTTTCCTGTTTGCTCTTCTCTACGTCTCTGATTACTCACGGGACAGTAACAGGATTAACCGAATCCATTCAAAGATGTGTAGAGCTCCTAGCTTCTCCCAGGAAGAGTGCATTATAAATATTATAGAGCTGTAAAAACCAGAGCTAGAGGCCAGAGGTCAGCCGATCCCTCCCCACAGTGGCCAGATGGTTGGCTTTTCTGGTGCATTCTCCAGGCCACAGCCTCACATCCTAGAGACACATCTTTAAGTCATTTTTGACTCCTTTAGCCACCACCCACCCTCTCCCCCATGTCCAGTGCTAACTTGGAGGTAGGGAGTTTGCTCGCGCCAGAATCACTTGGGTCAGTTTCCCCTCGACCAGTTCTGCCCCCACAATGTCCTCACTGTTCTGGAGGGGAGTGGAAATCCTTTCCCGAGAGCTACATCGTCCTTATGCTGTTAGAAGTTTCCTTACAGAATTTTCAAGGCCAGAGAGCTGTGCTGCACCACTAGTACAAATGAAGTTGAAAACCCCATTTTTAGGGCACCTGGGGGGGGAGGGGCTCAGTTGGTTAAGCAACTGCCTTCGGCTCAGGTCATGATCCAAGAGTCCTGGGATCGAGTCCCGCATCGGGCTCCTTGCTCAGTGGGGAGCCTGCTTCTCTCTCTCCCTTTGCTGCTGCCCCTGTTTGTGCTGTCTCTGTCCCTCTCTCAAATAAATAAATAAAATCTTGAAAACCCCATTTCTAAAAGTGCCTTCGACACCATCACAAAACATACATGGTGAGAGAAAATGGATGCTGACGGGGCCCACCGCCTTTCAGTCCGGAGCTGACTTTGTTTGAGAGGAGCAAGAAGAGCTGCCTGGCAACAGGACGCATCGCTGTGCATAAACTTTGTTTACCGCCAAGGCTGGAGTAAAGGAACAGATGGTAAGAAAATCGGATTTAAAGAAGGGACAGATGCGCCTGCATCGGGGAGCTTGGCAAATCTCTTGGCTTCTGGTTTGCATGCGAGAGCTGAATCTAACCTCCCCACAGCAGTTGTGCCCCTGTTCTCTGTTGCCTTGGACTGTTTGCATCTTGTCTCTGTGGCTGGTTAATACAGCCTGTTGCAAGCATTTATCTCTTCCCTCCCACGGGGAATGTGTTTTCCCAGGGTTTTGTATGTTCCCTGTCCTTTTATGGAAAGCAGTCTCTTGATCATCCCTGGGACTGTATATCTAAAACTTCAAGACTATTTAAGCCGTTAACCCTGCTTGTCTATGGAGGATGGGATTATATTTCTATGATCTTAGGACTATTTACAATGAGCATGTATAACAAGGAGAAATAAGCATAAACATTTATGCGTGATGCGTTCGTAAGCACGCTCTCCCCGCACCCGTCATGCTTCAGCATCTCCCTTCAGTACTTTTGTGTGTGAGGGCCAAGTTTAAGAGGCTAACCCCCACGATATGTAAAACAGCTATTATAAATGTTACATTAAGGCTGCCCAGGGCCCAATTCCCCCTTTTCCTAAGGGAAAGTGTATGCCATACTTTAGTTAAGATTTTCATTGGCTCCCTCGGGGAGGTAAGGGGGAAGAACACACACATTCTAGCCCAGTGATGTATGGTTGGATTTAAGAGCCCCGATTGTTCTATGCTAGAATCCAGTTATAAACATTTTTATCCCCAAGTGACCCCTATGCATTTATAGCAATTCTAGGACCTTCGTCACTGCCCCATAAGTGACTTCCCTGCAGAGACATGCTCCATGACCAGATGGTCCGCCCATTCCTGCATGTTGGCAACCAGTCCCTCCTCGGCAACATCACGTTCTGTGAAAGTTACTCCTTCAGATTCATCCTGAGCGAAAGATTGACTACTTAAGTAAATATGCTATATGTTAGAGAAATAGTTCCTTACAAATGGTCACAAATTAAAAATCAAAGTATCTTAGGGGTACCTCTTGATTTTGGCTCAGGTCATGGTCTCAGGGTCATGAGATCGACCCCTGAGACAGGCTCCACACTGAGCGAGGAGTCTGCTTAAGATTCTCTCTCTCCCTCCCCCCCCCCACCCCTGTGCATGCAAGCATACTTTCTCTCAAATAAAATAAAAGTATCTCACAGGGCACCTGGGTGGCTCAGTGGGTTATAGCCTCTGCCTTAGGCTCAGGTCATGATCTCAGGGTCCTGGGATTGAGCCCCGCATGGGGCTCTCTGCTCGGCGGAGAACCTGCCTCCCCCCTCTCTCTGCCTGCTTCTCTGCCTACTTGTGATCTCTGTCTGTCAAATAAAGAAATAAAATCTTTAAAAATAAATAAATAAAAGTATCTTATGGGATTGACTGCAAAACACCACCAGAACTGGTCTGACCCAACTCCTTGCCTCCAGGAGTGAACAGGGCCAGCTGTGGCTCTCTGACCACCAGCATGATCCTTTTGGATGGTACACAGGTTGTCATCTCCAAATACGCTCTCTGGGTATTCCTCACCAGCCCCTGGCTCACACCTAGGGCTGCACTCTGGAACTTCCAGTTGGCTCTGATGTCCAGTGGGAACTGCTTCACCAATTTCTAGAAAGGCAACATTGGGATCAGAAGCCTATGGCTTGTGGTACCCTCAGTCTCCCATAGCACTCGGGTTCCAGCCCCTATCAGTGCGGCTTCCCCACCTGGGGCAGAGGACACAGAGGGAGTCCTGGGACTGGAAGTACAAAGGCCAGGCTGAGCATAGGGCATCTTAGGTGACAACTGAACACGGCTGTTTTGAGTCATGTTCTTTGACTGAGTAGTGTCTAAATCTGCCACTGCCTCTGATTCCCTAGCTCCAACACACTGCAGTCACCAAGTTAAGGGAAAACCACCACCAAGAAACCCCCAGAAGAATCCACTGTGCCATACCCCTTCCCAACCATCAGCTAGGAGACAATTCACTAGGCCTCCCTTTTTTGGGCATCTTTTCCTTTACCTGTTGCAAACATACCCTATCCTGGGTTCTGTGAAGTTCAAACTTTTGTTTCCATGGGATGGATCTTAAGGGCATTGTGTTAAGTGAATAAGTCAGAGAAACAAATACAGAATGCTCTCACCTGTGTGCAGAATCTAAAACAAAACAAAAAGCAAACAAACTGAACTCATAGATAGAGCATATCAGTGGTGGTCAAAGGCAGGGGTGGGGGCAGGTGGGAGAGGTGGGCTGAAATGGGTGAAGATCATCAAAAGGTACAGATTTCCACTTAGAAAATAATTTAAGTCATGGGGATATAATGTGACTACAGTTAATAACGCCATGATGTATATTTGAAAGTTGCCAAGAGAGTAGATCTTAAAAGTTCTCATCACAAGAAAAAAAAATTTGTAATCCCTCTGTGAGTCTGTTTGGGATTCTCTATCCCTCTCCCTCTGCCCCTCCACCTCATTCTGGCTCTTTCTTTCAAATAAATCTAAAAGAATATATATATATATGTATATATATATGCATATATATGTATATATATATATATGAAAATCTGAATTATTCCATCCTGATTATATATTCAAATTCTTGATTTCTGCTCAGGTCATGATCTTAAGGTGGTGAGATCAAGCCCCATCTTGGGCTGGTGTTCAACGAGGGAGTCTGCTTGAGATTCTGCCTCTCCCTCTGCTCCTCCCTCCCCGCCTAAAGTAAATAAATCTTTAACAAATAAAAGAAAGAAAGAGAGAAAGAAAGAAAGGGGAAGAAAGAAAGGAAGGAAGGAAGCGAGGGAGGGAGGGAGAAAGACAACCGCTCAGTTTATCTCAAGAGCTCAAGTTCACTGTAAGGCTACATATAGTGAAACGTGAGGCAAACAGGGACAGTGCCACACAGGGGAACTAGATGTCTTGAGAACACAGTGACAGCTCCAGTCTGACGGCTCTCACAGACCGAGAGTGGACGGGGACCAGACAGCTCTGAGTGCTGCCTGTCCTCAGATCCCAAGTCTTCCCCTACAGGAAGCGCTGTCATATGGGAAACTAAGGCATAGAGTGGCAAAGGAGCATTTGCCAGCGGCCCTGGTGCGGGGTCTCATGTTCCTTCCAGACACATGAGGCATAGTTGTCCCCACCAGAGGTGGACCTCGTGGAGCTTCGCTGTGGGGGTGGCCCAGAGACTCCCTGGTTGGCATCCCCTGCGCTTGCTGTGGCCAGAGGACGCCATGTCCTCTCCCTCGGGGTTTTCATTCATATTCTCAGCAGGTCTGCTTTGAGTTTCCCTGGTGCTGCTGGGCAGGGCACACTGGGCAAGTGCCCGGACAGTACTGTTTGTCTTCGGTGGGGTGTATGTGGCGTCCTTGGAGCGGATAGAAATGTAGACACATCACCACAGCATGACAGAGCGGGGAGAAAACAGCAAACCAGAGGACAGAGAAGTAGTGAAATTGAGTCCCCCCCTATATCGCCCAGAGTTCAGAAGGCCTGAGGACCACCCCCTACGAGCTCCTAGAACCAGTTGTGGAGAAATTTGAAGGGACTGAAAATAGGTAGGCATGGAGAATGGGAGACCCAGGGAAATGTTGCTTTTGATGATTCTTTTCTTTTTTCACTTCGGGGAAACATGGATTATGTGTTTGTAGCTCTCACAAAATAGAGCTTTCTAGCCTGTTCCTTTCTAAATGTAGATGCTCGCAGTGTGTTGATTTAAGTAAACTGCTCTTTCCTTTTCACATCAAGACCAAGGCCCAAAATAGGACCACCTCCTCCACAATGTACTCTCTTATCACCCTGCAGGTTTACTGAGACCCTACTGTGTGCTACGCACTGTCCTTGACCCTGAGGACAGAGCAATTACTGAAAGGCACAAGACCGTGCTGGCTTGAGACACAGACCACAAGTGGGAAAAGGGCGTCAGAGGGCATCTGGTCCACCCATCACCCAGCACAGGCCTGACCACTAGCCAGCCAGCCTCTGCTCCACATCTTCGCCAGGGACCAGCTCTAATGCATAGAAAGCTCTTGCCTGAGTGGTGTAAAATTCTATTTTCCTGCTGCGTCTGTTTATTGGCCTTCATTTCATTCTCTGGAGCGAGACAAACTAAATTTCCTTTTATCTGATAGTCCTTCAAATACTGGTCTGCGAACTCTGGTCGTCACCCTTGGCCTCATCTCTCTGCCATCCCCCCCTTTGCTCACCAAGCACAGGACAGACCCCCTTCCCTGCCCTCTCCCCCATCCCTGCCTTACCCTCTCTCAGCCTCAGAGCCTGCCACATTTGGACTTCTTCAACTTACAATCTATTTGTTCTTTATGCTTGGTCTTCCTTCTTTCCTCCCACTCATATCTTTAGCACCCAACTCTACGTCTGTATTTGTTCCAACCTCTGCCTTTGCTTACGGCGCTAGTTGATTACCATCCTGGGCAAACTAGAATTGGACAGATTGCGGTAAATGTAGCAGCAAGGAGGGGGCAAGTTGGCCCTTTCTTTTGGGCTTTGTTCTGCCCTTGGCTGGGTTTGTGACATCTCTTTACATTTAAATTATTACCATGCAGAATTATTTAAGAAACTAGGTCATGGAGTTCATATATGGTTAAGATTTTGATCACTAAACTAAAATTTAATAAAACATGTCTACCAGCAAGGCTTCGTACAGTCAAAATGGAAGCAGAGAATGAGTAAATGAATGAATGTCCATAATTCTTGTCCATACATCTTAGAATCAGTGGTGACCATTTTTAGTTTTGTCCTACTCGTACCAAATAGATAAGTCAAGTGGATGGTCTTTCGAATCAGAATAACCAAGTTTCGGTTCTTACAATCCCTAGTTTATTTATACTAAATGAATATATAATCCCATCACACTAAACAGCCTAATTAGCAAGCATTTATGCTGTTGAAGCCATGACCCAGTTTCCTGAAGACATCTGTTTTCTAAAAGGATCTTTTCAAACTCAGATTAAAAGATACTACTCAAATAGGATTGCCAGATAAAATACGGGGCACTCAGCTAAATTTGAATCTCAGATACATAGCAAATAATTTTTTAGTATGCGTATGTCTCAGTTATCACGTGGGGTAGCCTTATACTAAAATATTACTCATTTTTTATTTGAAATTCAAATTTATTTTATCATCTTGTATTTTTCTCTTTTTATTTTCCTAAATCTACCAACCCTGTACCCAAGACATAACCCTCAGAAGTTCATCTCCATTCCCACCCTTCTACTGCTAACCTCCCTCTTCCCCATCCTCCTCCCCATTATATCTTTCTTTCTGTTTATAAAAGACTCAGATCTCAGTTCTCCCCAATGTAATGACCTCATTTCAATTCCAAACCGTTTTCTTTTTTTCCCCTTTGACAATATACAACAGGTGAATAGCCTTGTTGACTTCTATTGTGGGATTAAAAAAAACGTGTGTAGGGTAAAATGCCAGGGAAATCGGCTTAAGCAGCTTCTCAACTGATGACTAAGAGTTTAACAGTTGCAAACAGGTGAAACCAGTCTCACTGTTCAGATGATGCAAACTCCAGGGTCAGTCTGGGTGGAGATCTGTGGCAGTAAAACACAATTCCTTGTCAACAGAAATGACTTTACTGAATGTTATCTCCAGGCATCTAAAGGCCTCGTGTATTTAACATGTTTCTTCTTTTCACCTGAGAACTGGATTCATTTCCTTTTTTTTTTTTTTTAAATACCTTTAGACTCTATTTCCCTTTCACCCCCGAAGCTCTTGAGACTGTCCATGAAGGATGTCAGAGAGCCCTCCATTGACTGGCTTTCTGAGGGCTCTTGGGCCATCCCATATCTCAAAAGACTTTGTCTTTACAGCGCTGGGGAGCACAGAGCTGCGACGTGCCCCATTATGGCCACCCTAAGCCAGCACGTGGAGTCATGCATGCTATTGTGCCAGCCATGATTGATTAACCCATTGTTAATGGCTCTGAGCAGACACATGCACCAAATTATAAGTATAGGGGAAAAGACACACTCTTCTTCTTTTTTTTTTTTTAAGATTATTTATTTATTTATTTGACAGACAGAGATCACAAGTAGGCAGAGAGGCAGGCAGAGAGAGAGGAGGAAGCAGGCTCCCTACTGAGCAGAGAACCCAATGCGAGGCTCAATCCCAGGACCCTGGGATCATGACCTGAGCCGAAGGCAGAGGCTTTAACCCACTGAGCCACCCAGGCACCCCACACTCTTCTTTTTTAATTGAAGTATAATTAATAGAATTTTATCTTAGTTTCATATACAGTTTGACAGCATTGACATTACTCAATCCTCACCATTCTAAGTGTGGTCACTGTCCGTTACCGTACGTTTCATCTTTCATCTTTCAGTGTTATTACAATATTATTATAGTCCCAGTATTATTGACTATAATGTACTTTTCATCATCATGACTTATTTATTTTATAACTGGAAATTTGTATCTCTTATTCCCCTTTATCTATTTTGCCCTTCCCCCTGTTCATGTCCCCTCTAGCAGCTACCAGTTTGTTCTCTGTATTTTTTTAAGATTTTATTTATTTATTTGAGGGAGAGGGTGCAAGCAAGGGGAGGGGCAGAGAGAGAGAGGTGGATGTAGACTCCCCGCTGAGTGAGGAGCCCAATTTGGGACTCGATCCCAAGGTCCTGGGATCATGACCTAAGCTGAAGGCAGGTGTTTAACCGACTGAGCCACCCAAGCGCCCCGTTCTCTGTATTTAAGAATCTGGTTTTCGTGTGTTTGTTCATTTGTTTTGTTCTTTAGATTCCACACATCAGCATTTCCACACATATGGCATTTGTCTTTCTCAGACTTATTTCACTTAGTATAACTAGGTCCATCCGTGTGTCCCAAATGGCAAGATCTCCTTTTTTTATGTCTGAGTAATACTCCATTGTGTATACACATATCACATCTTTATCCATTCACCTATCCATGGACTTCAGCTACTTGCATAACGTGGCTGTTGTAAATCATTCTGCAGTAAACATAAGGGTGCATATATCTTCTCAAATTACTGTTTTTGTTTTCTTTGGGTAAATGCCCTGTAGGGGAATTACTGGATCATATGGTATTTCTATTTTTAATTTTTTCAAGAACCTCCATACCATTTTCACAGTGGTTGTACCCATTTATGTCCCAGCAATATTGCACCAGGATTCTCTTTTTTCCATATCCTCTCCAATGCTTGTTACTTCTTGTCCCTTTGGTACTAGGCATTCTGACTAGTGTGATGTGGTATCTCATTGTGATTTTGATTGGCATTTCCCTCATGATTAGAGTGATGTTGAGCATCTTTTCATGTGTCTCTTGGTCATCATGGACATCTGTATATCTTTTTTAGGAAGATGTATATTCAGGTCCTCTGCCCAATTTTTAATCAGATTGGTTTTTTTTTTTTGTTATTGAGTTGTATAGGTTCTTTATATATTTTGGATATAACCCCTTATCGAATATATCATTTGCAAATATCTTCTCCCAATCAGTAGATTGTCTTGTCATTTTGTGAATGGTTTCCTTAGCTGTGCAAAAGCTTTTTATTCTGGGGTCATCTGACAGTTTATTTTTGCTTTTGTTTCCTGTGTCTGAGGAAACATATCCATAAATACGGTGCTAAGGACAATGTTGAAGAGATGACTGCCTATGTTTTCTCTCAGGAGTTTTATGATTTCAGGTCTCACATTTAGGACTTTAATCCATTTTGAGTTTATTTTTGTGCTGGTGTGGGAAAGTGGTCCAGTTCCACTCTTTCACATATAGTCAAAAGACACATTTTTCTTTCTTTCTTTTTTTTAAGATTTTATTTATTTATTTGACAGAGAGAGACACAGCGAGAGAGAGAGAACACAAGTAGGGAGAGTGGGAGATGGAGAAACAGGCTTCCTGCTGAGCAGGGAAACCAATGCGGGGCTCCATCCCAGAACCCGGGGATCATGACCTGAGTGGAAGATGCTTAACGACTGAACCACCCAGCTGCCCCAAAAGACACATTTTTCTTATTGACAGTAGACTGCATCAACATCTGTGGCGTGAGACTTTAAATTGTTAAGTAATTATTGTCAACATGTTAGACAATGAAAGCTGATTCAATGTACAATTACATGCTTTACCTCACTGGAAATGATAAACTATCCAGTAGGCTGGTAGCTATGTTTAACAAAATGCTACTCAGAATAGTTTAGGAGATTCTAATAAATTAACTTAAACATGGATTCTTAGAGATGTTAAAAATAACTGATTTAGGGGCACCTGGGTGGCTCAGTGGATTAAAGCCTCTGCCTTCGGCTCCGGTCATGATCCCAGGGTCCTGGGATCGAGCCCCACATCCGGCTCTCTGCTTCCCGGGGAGCCTGCTTCCCCCTACCCCCTCTCTGCCTGCCTCTCTGCCTACTTGTGATCTCTGTCAAATAAATAAAATAAAATCTTTAAGAAATAATAACTGATTTAGTAGAGCAAATATTAAGATATCCATGAGTTTCAAAGAACAAACGAGATCCCATGATACTTCAGTTCTCATACTTTCATATGTATAAAGCTGTCCCAGAGACTTTCTTTAATACAGCAAGTCTTGTGTCCCATTCCTAGAGATTCCCCTTCAGCAGGCTGTGTAGAGTTGTGGTTAAGAGCATGGATTCAGGACCCAGACTAATCTACAACTTTACTTACCTCTGGAATGCTCCCCTGCCTTAGTTTCCCCATCTGTAAAATGGGAACAATATTGCCTATTGTGCGGAGTTACTGTGAGGGTTAAGAGTTACTATCTGGGAAACACTTAGTAGACAAGCTGTAGATGTTAGCAATATTTTAAAAAACTAACACTCCAGGTGGCCGCCTCCCTGGCAATCCTCAGCCCACACTTTCCTGAATGATGCAGTGTGGCCCGAGGCTAGCTGTTGACTCAGTTTGGGCTGTGCATAAATTAGTTAATCTCTCTGTCCATCCGTTTACTGCCAGTAAAAGAAGCCTGAGAATTCTTAACTAACCCACAGATTGAGTCCTAGAGAAAGGAAGTAGCTACGTTTTCCCCAATAGCCTGGCAGTGTTCACTCTGCTCTGGGAGAGACCTGGGAACAGTAAGAAATACGTGGTAAACAAGGGCTGTGCCAGGACTGAAGGCATGAACAAAAAACACTCTGGACCTTTACTCTTGCTCTTGTGGAGAGACATGAGCAGTCACAAGAAGTTTGCCATCTTGATTATCGTGACAAGTCTGGGGTGCAGGAAGCGATTAGAGCACCAAACAGTACCACAGATGTGTTTGGATATATGGAAAATCTCAATGGCCACAAGTTCAGACTCTCCTGTCTGGCTCCTCCTTCATGATCTCTAAATGCTGATGGGCCCCAAAGCTCTGATATCTTTTAACGGATGCTCTCTTCCCAGATGATCTTGCCTAGGCCCTTGGCTTTTTGCATCTCTAACCTGAATTATCGTTGGGTTTTAGACTCATTTACACCCAACTATCTACTGAACATCTACACTTGCATGCCTAGAAAGATGTTAAACTTAACATGAATAAAAATGAACTCTCATTTCCAAATCCAACAGCTCCCCTACCCACACAAATCTGCATTCACTTCCTTCCCCAAGCTTCCCCAGGTACTAGACTTAGCACTAAGAGGTCACCCTCAATTCTTCTCTCCCTCACAACCCTACAGTTTCTGACCTCTGCATTCCCTCCATCCTCTTCTCTTTCTACACTCTGCCTCACATTAGGCTTCTTGCTGTTCTAGGACATTCCTGCCTCCAAAACTTCACTTTCCCTTCCCTTTACCAGGAGCACTCTGCTCTTGGCTTACCTCATAGCTGATTTCTTTTCATAATTCAAGTCTCTGATCAAATATCAAATGTCTCCTCCTCAAAGAGGTCTTCCCTGATCACTATTTGGGAAACAGCCTCTGCTCACGTGGCCATGCTCTAGCCTTTTTTTTTTTTTTTTGCCTCATAGCACTTGTCTCGATCTGAAACTATGTGACTTACTTACTTACTTGCTGAATGTCTGTCTCCCACACTAGAACAAAAGCTCCAAGAGGGCAAAGACTTATTTAATTCATTATGGTATCCTGAGTTCTAGAATGGTGGTAACTCGTAGTGGGCTCTGAGTCAATACTTATTGCAAAAATAAGAGAATGAATGATGAATGAATACCAGTAATTAATAATAACAGAGTTTGGGGAACCAGAAGCATAATGAATATTAGAACGCAGGAGAAACAGATTTTATTTGGGTTTTGAGGGACTAGAAGAACTCGTATAAGTGAAAAAAGAAGAAATGGGTTAGCAAGGGGGGAATTAGCACAAGCAGAGCCCAGACACGGCCACAGTACTCGTGGGGCAGAGAAACTGACCTGACAGGGGCAGGGAGCAGATGACAGACGCACACGGAGATGGATGATGAATGGGTGTGGGAGGGTCAGACCGGAGCCGATGTTGAACATGTCGCATAGAGGCACCTGGGTGGCTCAGTCCACTGGGCAGCTGCCTTCGGCTTGAGTCGTGATCCCAGTTCCTGGGATTGAGCCTCGAATTGGGCTCCCTGCTCAGCGGGGAGCCTGCCTCTCCCTTCCTTTCTGCCTCTCCCCCTGATTGTGTGTACTTGTTCTCTCTCTCTCTCTCCGTCAAATAAATAATAAATAAAGTCTTTTTAGAAAAAGAGAGAGAGAGAGGTTATTTGGTGACTTCTTCCAAGGGGCTGACCAGCTGTCGGTGAGGAGTGTGGTATCATACAGTGCTTGAAACGGGGAGTGAAGGAAAGTTCTGCCACCAGGACAACACTCAGGCAGAGCCCTGGGAAAAAATAAAGTGTTCTACAGCTAGTTTTCCCCGATTGCTTAAGTGAAAATTCCAGGAAGAAGACACTTTGCTCTTGGGATATATCTCAGAAACTCAGAGGTCATAGCAGATTCTGAGAATGGGTCCAGCCAGGACAACTTTATGTCACTCAGTGGTCAGGGAGTAATTCTTATTCACTGTAGAATCTGGGAAGTATGGGATTTCGTGTGAAGGCCTGGGGATGAGAGGCTTTCTAACAACACATTGGAGATATTTTTGGGAACATGTCAGGATTTTAATAACTGAAAAATGACCCCAGCAGAATTGCCAGTGAATCCCTTCCTAATTTTGCTGCAGCTCCCTTAAGAACATTGTTTGTTGTGATTTAAAATAAAACTTTGCAGCCTCACCCTGAAGATGCTCACGCTGACCTTTTGCAAAATCATATTTATTCCAGATGTTGTTTTCTGTAATTGTGGTAGAGACTTGATTTACTGTGAGAAAAAGCTGGAAATGACCTAGATAAGTACAGTAAAACCCAAGGGACTCAGTTTTTCTATTTTTCTATTAAGATCAAGTGACTAATTAGGTAGTAAGACCCGTTACAGTTCCCTAACTTCCACCTCCCCTTTAAGGCATGGGGCTCCTGGGTGGCTCAGTCAGTTGGGCGTCAGGCTCTTGATTTTGGCTCAGGCCATGATCTCAGGGTCTTGGGATCAAGTCTTGCCTCAGGCTCCACACTGGGCGTGGAGTCTACTTGAGATTCTCTCTCTCCCTCTGCCCCGCCCCCGCTACTCCTTCCCCGCACCCCCCTCCCGCCTCTGTGTATACGTGCTCTCTAGCTCTCAAAAAAAAAAAAAAAAAAAAGATGAGAAAGGCACATTGCATAGCACCAAAGCAACACTCTGAAGAATGCTTCAGCATTCCCTTTATCCACAAACCTGGAACTAAGCCATTTATTGCCCTTGAGAACAAAATCCCTCCACTGTGGCCCTACCGTGTCATACACCACCACATCGCCATGGGGTGGTGGGGACACTGAGCTAGTGCCACCCTCTTCCTGGTTCAGCCTCAATGTCTCCAGTGTTGCCTCATGCATCATGAGGGGGAATTTCCTCCAGTGGGTCTTAGCTCACTGGATACCCACCTCTTTGGTGGGTGCTTCACATATCATAGCACAGTGGATCCTCATGTGTGATGGTGGTAATATCACCATGTCGCCTATTTTAAAAGTAAACCTCAAAGAATATTTTGCCTCCACCATGTGTTTATTTCAGGTAAAGAATATACTGACTCTGGGAGCTCCCGTTACTGGGCTCCAAACTTTCGCATTAAGAATAGCTCTACAGGGCGCCTGGGTGGCTCAGTGGGTTAAAGCTTCTGCCTTCGGCTCAGGTCATGATCTCAGAGTTCTGGGATCGAGCCCCACATCGGGCTCTCTGCTCAGCGGGGAGCCTGCTTCCTCCTCTCTCTGTCTCTGCCTGCCTCTCTGCCTACTTGTGATCTCTGTCTGTCAAATAAATAAATAAAATCTTAAAAAAGAAAAAAAAAAAGAATAGCTCTACATAGTCCCAGAGGTGTAACCCTTTGAAACAAAATTGATGAGTAACTTAGAAAAGGCTAGATCTCACTTATGTCAAGCAAAACTGGAATATACCCAGGAACAAAGAAAAATGTCCCCTTCCTCCTCCAGACAGGGACCATATCTTCTTTGCCACGATGTTCACAGTGTCCAGGATGGGGAGAAAATCAAGATAGTTCAGTGAGGGCAATTCACAGGGTGACTTTGAGTCCTTGCATTATAGAGTCTGGACTGGAAGCTTCCTCAAAGTCACACTGGACCAGGCCCCCTGCTTCCAAGTAAGTTCACATCCAAAGTAAGCAACAACAGATCTGGACTACCTCCCTAAGGCCTGAACAGCAACACAGATGGACAATAAGAACCACAAAAAGGGTCCAAAGTAAAATAAACATGATCCACTTTGCCTTCCTGCCTTCTTTTTCTAGCCTTTTCTTTTCCTTTTTGTTAAAAAACAGGGATCTGTTGGTGGGAGAATTCCTGGATGTTCCCACAAGCAGATGGCAATGTTCTCTTATTCTCGTGTTGTAGGAACCAGAGAAGGGGCAACAGAAAAGGGAGTGATAAAATCAGAATTAGACTAAGCACATCTGGCCAATCGTTTACTGGCTATTTCTAATGACCTTTGAAACCTGCAGTATTTGTAAGAATTATTTAACATTATCACTGTACTCTCATTATAATAAAAAAGTGGACCAGTAAGAGATTTCATTTTCATCCATTCTTTCAACACATGCGTGCTCAGTGCTGAGCATGTCAGGCTGTGGGCTAGTTGATTGGTTCACAGAGATGAGTGGAATGGTCCTTGCTGTCCGCTAGCTGAACATCAAGACAACCAAGCAACGATGACCATGTGGTTTGATCAGTGCCAGGACACTGGCCTGCCAGGATGATAGGGAAGTCTTAGAAGACAGTCAGAAGGGGTCATGAGACCAGGAAACATCAGAGCCATGTCCAGAAAGGGGGGTAGGAATTAGGCGCAGGTAAAGAAACAAAGAAAGTAATTTGATGCAAGTGTAAAAGTCAGGAGTAAAAGACTCCGGCTTACATGGTTGGGTATTAATTTGAAAGCAGCGGAGAACTATTGACGCGTTTCGAACCGGGAACAAAAATACCATAGGGGCATTTGGGGAAGATTATTTATTTATTTAATTTTAAAAGACTTTATTTATTTGAGAGAGAGAGCCTGAGGGAGAGCATGAGCCAGGAGGAGGGCAGAGACAGAGGGAGACGTAGACTCCCCCGTGAGCAGGGAGCCCAATGCGGGACTCGACCCCAGGACCTTGGGCTCATGACCTGAACCAAAGGCAGATGCTTAATAGACTGAGTCATTCAGGAGCCCCTTAGGAAGATAATTTAGGCAGCAATGTGATACATAGACTTGGGGAAGAATCCAGAAACAAGACCAGAAACAGGGATACTAGTTAGGAAGGTATGAAAAGAAGCCGAGTATGAACATACCCAGGGCCTAACCAAGGAGCACCAGTGAGGGTCGAGAGGAGGAGGCCAACTGGCCAACTGGGTCTGAAGAAGGACTAGAGAAGGAGACACTGCAAAGAACTCCTAGGCTTCAAGCTTGACTTACCAAGTAGATGTCAATGTCAATAACCAACAGACAATGGTAGAGGAAGGACACATTTGGGGGAGGAGAATGATATGGGCAATTTTGGATATGTTGAGTTTGAGATGTCCAGCTGCCTGTTGGAGCCCTGTTCAGAGCTCAGGAACAAGTTCAAGGCTGGAGATGTGAATCAGCGCATGGGTTAACACCACAGCTGTAGGTTTAAGTTCTACTGTATCAGGGGCTTGCAGGTGGTTTTTCTATAACCCACAGGAGAAATACAGTTTATATCACAGTCCTGTGTACATGTACACACACATAAAAATTCCCTAAGCAATATTTACCATTACTAAGTATGATGGACTATTTTCCTTCTTATTCCCTTTTTTTTAAAAAAAATGCAGGTTAGATGCATACTGACAGGTGACAAACTTTAGTTTTGCTTGTTCTGGACTGTAAGCTCCTTGTGGCAGAGATCACATGTTAAACAATTTAGATTCCCCATAGCATCCATTACAGTGCCTTTCACATAATGGATTTTTGTGGAAAGGAGGGACAGAAGGAGGAACGGCAGGAGGGAGGGAGAGAGGCTTTCTGATCATCAATATGCTTCAAGACTACAACGACAACTTGTCTCCAAGTCTCTGGAACTTTTATACATAGTTTCTATTTTTTGACTCATTTCCAAGAGGAATCAAGCGTGAATCATAATGCCTGGGTGAGACTGGATGGTTTGCTTTTCTCTCCCCGCTGCATCCCCAGTACCAAGTCCCTAAACCACACCAAGTATTCTAGGCATAGCCTTCCCCCATCCCAGAGAGCGCACGCACATATGTGCAGAGGGAGAGGGAGAGCGAGAAACTTAAGAAGGCTCCACACCCAGCATGGGGCCTGCGCGGGGTTCAATCCCAGGATCCTGAGATCATGACCTGACCTAAAAATCAAGAGTCAGACGCTTAAGCAACTGAGTACTCCCAGGTTCCCCCCAGACATAGTCCTTTAATCGGGACTGGACTACCCAAGCCATGAGCTTCCATGTCATGACTGCGGCTCTTTCTACAGAAAGATTGCAAGGTTCTGTACCGCATGACCCAACCACAGCTGCCAGACCAGAGGAAGACGCAGCAGCAGTCACACATGCCCAAGAAGGGGAAGCAGCAGCCGTGAAGAAACAGAGGCTATGAACAAGCTGAAGACAAGAGGAAGAAAGGACAGGATGGAGAAATTTGTTGGTAGGTGCAGGAGCAGTTGAAGAAGCGGAGAGTAGTTGAGAAACCGTAAGAGCGGAGCACCAGCCAAGGGCCTGGGGCCAACTTGTGCTCATAGGGACAAGATACATAATGAAGCCTTGATGAATTCTGCCCTACCTTCCACTCCCCTTGTTACAATTCAGGCTCTGTGAGGGCCGGCTCTTCCTAGATTCCTCTTTCTCCATGAAGTGTGGTTGTCAGAAATGAAATTTCTCCCTTCCTTGCTTTCCCATGTGTTTTTAAAACTCTTACCTTGCAGAAAAGTTGCAAAAATAATATAGAGAACTCCCATCCTCTTTACCCAGATCCATCCTGTGGATGGATTTTTGCCACATTTCCTGTGTCTCTAGTTTTTTTGGCAACAACTGAGAATTGGATGCATATATCATACCCCTTTGCCTCTTAATATTTCAGTGGGCATTGCCTTAGGACAAGGATATTTTCCCATGTGACCACATTGCGGGTATCAAATTGAGGAAATTTTACATTGATGTAATACTTCAATTCAGTCTAAAGTCCATGCCTTGTCTATACCAATGCTCACAGCAGTGTATTCACAACAGCCAAAAGGTAGGAACAACACAAATGTCCATAGTAGACAAATGGATGTACAGCTGTGGTGAATGAGTACAAGGGACCGTTATTCAGCCTTAGAAAGGAATGGAATTCAGATTTATGCTATAACACGCCTGAATCTTGAGGGCATGTTAAATAAAATAAGCCACAATAGAACAAATACTGGGGCACCTGGGTGGCTCAGTTAGTTAAGTGTCTGCCTTTGGCTCAGGTGGGATCGAGCCCTGCATCAAGCTCCCTGCTCACTGGGGAGTCTGGTTCCCCCTCTCCCTCTGCTCCTCCCCCTGCTTGTGCTTGTGCTCTCTCTCTCTCTCCTTCACTCTCTCTCAAATAAATTTTTTAAAAAACGTAAAAAAAAAAGACAAATAACTCTGTGACTCAACCATATGAGGTAGGTTAAGGAGTCAAAGGCACAGAGACAGAGGAGCACCTGGGTGGCTCAGTGGGTTAAGCCTCTGCCTTCAGCTCAGGTCATGATCCCAGGGTCCTGGGATCAAGCCCCACATCAGGCTCTCTGCTCAGTGGGGAGCCTGCTTCCTCCTCTCTCTCTCTGCCTACTTGTGATCTCTCTCTGTCAAGTAAATAAATAAAATCTTAAAAAAAAAAAGGCACACACACAAAAAAGGCACAGAGACAGAAAGTAGAATGGTGGTTACTTGAGTCTGGGGGGAGCTATTGGGAACTATTGTTTATTGGACACAGAAATTCTGTTGGAAAAGACGAAAATGTCCTAGAAATGGATGGTGATGATCATTGGACAACATTGTGAATGTACCTAATGCTACTTGACAGTACACCTACAAATGGTTAAAATGGTAAATTTCGTGTTATATATCTTTTACAATGATTTTTTTAAAAGCCCCTTGTTCAAATTCTGTGAATTGTCCCACTAATGTCTTTTATATCATTTCCCCCTCTGGTCCAGGATCCAGTCCAGAATCACACATTTCACACATTGCATTTAATGATCATGTCTCCTCATGAGGGTGACCGCTTCGTCCCTGCTCGCCTGACTTTCTGGTGTTAGCGCTGAGAGTCCCACGTCCCAGGAAACCACCCGGGGCCCTCCTCTCTGGTCTCCTTTGATCTGCAGCAGTTCCTCAGCCTTTCGTCATCGTTGCCATTTCTAAGGAAATCAGTTCAGTTATTTCATAGAATGTCTCTCGATTTGATTTTACTTGCTGTTTTCCCAGGTTACATGTTTGTGGCTGGAATACTGTGTTAGTAATTTCGCAGGCTTTTGGAGTCCGGCGGGCGGAGGCATGTTCCTCTGCGCCGGTTAGTTAATTCCGGTCAAGGTCGAAGTGTGGTCCAGTTTCACAGTCAGGCACCCACTACTTTCCTCCCCTTTCCACTGTCATCGCGGAGCACAACAACCCACTTTAATTCTTACTCCCTCCCTCCTTGGCCACATCAGGGTAAAGAAAGAATTTTTTATCTTTTAATTTTTTATTTATTTTATCTTATTTTTAAAGATTTTCTTTATTTGACTGAGAGAGAAACAGCAAGAGAGGGAACACAAACAGGGGGAGTAAGAGAGAGAGAGAAGCAGGCTTCCTGCCAAGCAGGGAACCCGATTCGGGACTCCATCCCAGGATCCTGGGATCATGACCCGAGCCAAAGGCAGACGCCTAACAACCAAAACACCCAGGTGCACCCCCCCTTTTTTAAAAAAAGATTTTATTTATTTATTTATTTGACAGAGAGAGAGAGAGAGAGAGAGAGCAAGAGAGAGATACAGCAAGAGAGGGAACACAAGCAGGGGGAGTTAGAGAGGAAGAGAGGAAGAAGCTCCGCAGGAAGCCCAATTTCGGGCTCAATCCCAAGACCCTGGGATCATGCCCTGAGTCGAAGGCAGACACCTTCGACTGAGCCACCCAGGTGCCCCAATGACTCCTTCCTTTTATTTTTTTAATTTTATTTATTTTTTAAAAGATTTTATTTATTTATTTGACAGACAGAGATCATAAGTAAGCAGAGAGGCAGAGAAGGGGGGAAGCAGGCTCCCCGCTAAGCAGAGAGCCCGATGAGGGGCTCGATCCCAGGATCCTGGAATCATGACCGAAGCAGAGGCTTTAACCCACTGAGCCACCCAGGCGCCCCTGACTCCTTCCTTTTAAAAAATCATCACATTACTGGTGAAGAAAGTACGGCCTTCTGTTTGAACTCTGTACTTTGACACTCATCCTCAAAGTGCTGTCACACTATTTCTGTGTGGCAGAGATCTTTACCCTTCCTCATCCACTGCCCTGACTGCCATCAGCGTTTGCGGTAGATTTTGTTAATGATTAGTTCCAGTGAACATAACTTCTTTATTAATTACCCAATCAGGCTACCAGTGAACTCTCCCAGATCGCTAGCTATCATGGGAGGCAGAGCTTTGAGGAAAGAGGCAGATGAGCAAAGTTCTCTGAGCTATTTGAAGGACACAGACGCCTCTGGATGCTGGGAGCGCTGTGACCTTGAATCTAACCAGAGCCTTTATCATGGTCTAAACATGCCACGGAGTCTCTTGATTTATTATGTTTTCTGCCTCTCTGTGCTAGAATGAAGAAATCCCCATAAAACCAAGGATCTATTTTTCTTTTGTTGATATTCACTGACGGTGCTGCCTGCCCCACGGTGTAGAATTAAGATTTGTTGAATGAATGAATGAATGAATGAATGAATGAATCTATTCATAATGTAATTAATGCCATGGACTTGTACAACTAAAAGTGGTTAAACAGTGTCAAGCTATATGTATTTTGCCACTCAGGAAAAAAAAAAAGGCTTAAAAAAAGTCATTTGACATGGATAATGCTGGGTTGCTGCTGTATTTGAAATAATTTCAGTAGATCTGCTCCACTAAGGAAGCAGTCCAGACCAGGTCCTCATCCCAAGAACAAATGGAGGATCCGTCAGTCTCAAAGCCCCTTGACTCAAGTTCTAAGTGTTTAGTCTTTCTGAGGGGCTGGGAGAGAGAAAGAATAGCAGCTCCTTTTAGTTTCTCAACTTTCCTGCCACACGCCCTCCGTCCAGGAGCCCTTGCTCTTTCCCACCAACAATTGCGTTCTACACTTCTTATAGGCAAAGGCAGGAAAAAATATTAATGTGCATTTTTCTGGCAGTATTCCTGGTCACCCATCTTGAGCTGAGTGCCTAGGTGCTGGGGGCAAGAAGGAAGTTAAGATAGTGCCCCCTTGGATGGCATTGCATACTGCTGAATGTTCTCAGATTCCCCCTTCCCCAGCAGGGAAGAGTCCATGATGGCCAGTGGTGAAATCTAAAAAGCACAGGATGGAGAATTACAGCTCAGGGACATTCCACAAGATAGAAGGAACAGGGGACAATGGAGCTACATTAATCATGTGCACTGGGAAGTTCCCTGCAGTAGCATTCGCGAAATGCTTTATGCTCCACAGATAAATGTGCAGGCTCCGCAAAGCAGAACGTGCAACCAGCCCCTAGTAAAATCAATTATGGATCAAAGCTATTTTCCTTTGTCCTTCAAGCTATCTAGCTTGCTTTTTAAATAGTTGAACCCTTTCATACAAGTTGTGACTATGACCCAGATTTCAATACACGATGTCCTTTACCAACAGATCTTAACTTGGAAAAGCCACCACCCCAACACTGACTCTCCTCTGGTGTTTGGAAGGAAAAGAGAGACTTGAAAGGGTTGTTAATTAATACAAGGCTTCAAAAATAGAATACTAGGAATATGTTGGGTGTTCCATTTAAAACGATTCCATTGAATTTAACACCTAGGTCAAGGAGCTGGTGGAAATTGAGGAAATAATAAGGAATGGGATTCGGAAAAGGGAGCAGTGATGTCTGCTATCATTCACAAATTTTCTGCCTCCTGCGCAAATGTAGATTCAAATGACAATGCCACTAACAGATATTGGATACCTACTTTGTACTGTTTTAATTGATTTACACATTTTATCTCATTTAAGTTATAGTCATATCTATGTCTAACTATATTGATTAGAAAATCACCAGATTCAGGGCACCCAGGTGGCTCAGTAGGTTAAGCATCTGGCTTCGGCTCAGGTCATGACCAGTGTCCTGAGATGGAGTTCCACATCAGGTTCCCTGCTCACAGGGAGCCTGCTCCTCCCTCTCCCTCTGCCTGCCACTCCCCCTGCTTGTTCTCTCTCTCTCTCTCTCTCTTTCTCACTCTCTCTTTCTCTGTCAAATAAATAAATAAGAAAGAAAAGAAAATCGCTGAACTCTTTTTGAGGCAAATGATCTGATTCTCAGCTGAGCAGTTTCTGTCTCCACTCTTTTTTCTTTTCCGTTCTTCTTTAAATTATAGGAACAAGAAGCCATTTTTACTTTATTGCAATACTATTGCTTCTGAGACTCAGGCACAGTTTTTGGTATTCTTACAAATGGGACATGTGTGCTTTTGTTGAAAGGCTATGCAGTGAATTATATCAAACTCTAAGCCAATATTTTTAATGACTGTATTTTATTATAACTATAAATTCTAGTTAGAATGTCATACTGTATTTAGTTTAATTGTATGTTTTTCTGGGTTGCAATACAAATGCTGGGTTTGAGCTAAAACTGTTTTGGAAGTGGGCAGATAGAGAGAGCACTAGAAGGGGGAGGGTCAGAGGGAGAAGCAGACTCCCCACTGAGCAGGGAGCCTGATGCGGGACTCAATCGTAGGACTCGATTCTGGGACTCAATCCTGGGACTCAGTTGATCCTGGGACTCCAGGATCATGACCTGAACTGAAAGCAGTAGCTTAACCAACTGAGGCACCCAAGCACCCTCAGAGTGGGACTCTAAAGTTTCTGTGACTTCACTGCATCATTGTACTTTATAGTTGTACTCTTGCTATATATTTATTCATGTCTATCTTTCTCCATTTAACTTTATATCTGAGGTATTTCCTCATGTTACCATGTTTCATTTCCTATTTTAGTGGCTAAAGCTAACTGTATAAATGAGGATCATAGGAGAGGGCTGTAGCATGCATTGGTTTAGATAAAAAATATTTATCATGCAAGTGTTTAGTTACAAACTTTTCTAAAAAATCATATTTAAGCTAATTTTTGCCCTTTTGTCCAGAAGCCCGTCCCCATCCCTGTCTACCTTCTCAATTTCATATATGTTGGGATTCTCGGACTAAACCTAGTGGCTCATGCATGTTGTTGTCTTAAGGAGGGTTATTGGTGAGAGAAGACTCAGTGGCTCACAGGTCTGAACCCGAACAGTTAAGCCTTGGAAGCGATGGACGCTGGCTGTCGGGGCTCTCTTGCCTACCCCTGCCTTTCATCTCTGCCTGTTGGCGTCATCTCTCAGACTAGCTTCCAATGTGGGCGAAGACTTAGCTGCCTTAGGTGCCAATTCTTGTAGCTTTCTGACTGATAGAAAAAGGAATATCTTCCTCCAGCTCAGGTTTAAAAAATATTGGTTAAAAGACATTGATTGACGTGGCTGGCACATCGTGCCTACCCAGGGATAGTCAGTGTGCCCAGAGGAATGCCCCACAGTGACTGAGTCAGTGTGGACCATGTCACTTTCCTCCAAAGTGCATCATGATTAATAACCCCATATGATTGCAAGGAACATTTCCCCCAAAATACCTGTACTGGACAGACAAAACGTTGGATGCTCCCACTACGGGATCAGATCAAACCCTACTTTTTCCCTTAACCGCTTCCGGCCACATTCGTTCATTTTGAGAAAAGATTCATGGAGCGCCCATCATGTATGTGGTAGGCACTGGGAGACTCTGGAGATGGCCATCTGTATGTTCCATCAGTCACCAAATGTTTATTCAGAGGCTCCTTGGCCAGAGAGCATGCTAAGGTGTTGGGAAGGCAGCAGTGAGGAAGACAAAAAGGGCTGTGCGCTCTTCCAACATATATCCCGTGGGCGCAACACTCTAGAAACAGGTAGAGAAATGAAACAATCCTTGGTTGTGAGAAGAAATAGATACAGTGCCAGAAGAGGACAATGAGGGTAGGCAGGGGAAGGGGATGGGCTTAGGATGACAAAGGCTGGCCCCTCTGAAGAACTGATCATTAAAAAAATTCCCAGCACACAGTGTCCTCCTGCTGAATCCCTCACATGCCTTAGCATAGACACTGAGCCCATGAAGATTTGCTAAGCTGGAAGGGAAACTAGGAAAATGAGTATCTAGCTTAGTATAAAAAGAGAGGAAATTTTTTTGAAAATTAAGACCTGCGGGTTGAAAGAGGTCAGACTCCCATACAAGTTTTGGAAAAAACACATCATTTAGCAGTCATTAAGAAAAAATGTGTTGACCATAGGAACTGCAAAGTTCACAAGGCTTCGATACACATTTCAAAACAAGCCTAAGAAATAACAATCAAATGTGTCATGGCTATACAACTCATTCAAAAACAAAACCACAACAAAAGGGGAAAAAAATAAGGCTGTTTTGCAGCCACATACCTAAGCACCAAAGAACTTAAAGGCTCCTCTGAAAATCTGATAGGTATGTTTACTTCTTTGCAAAGATCTTTTCCCCAGAATAGATTTGTTTCTATGAGTAACAAATATATAAAGAAAATTGAATTTTTTATTTCAAGATTGCTGTGTACACATGCATAATATTTAACCACAAAGTGTCATGAATATGCCCTCTCTGTATACACACACATATAAACGTGTCTATATACACAAAGGCAGGGCTGTGTGGAAAGGAGATGGATTTAATGAGATAGAACTAGGTCCCACGGCACCTGGGTGGCTCAGTCGGTTGAGCATCCAACACTTGATTTCTGTTCAGGTCATGATCTCAGGGTCATGAGATGGAGCCCTGTGTCAGGCTCCACGCTCAGTGCAGAGTCTGCTTGTCCCTTTCTGGCCCCCCACTTGCTCTCTCTCTCTCTCAAAAAATAAAAAAAAAAAAGAAAGAAAGAAAAAAGCTGGATCCCAATTCTGGTTCTATTACTTACTAGCTGTGTGATTTTTAAGCAAGTTACTTAATTTTTCAAGACCCCCCCCTTTTTAAGATTTTTTAAATTTATTTGACACAGAGAGAGAGAGACAGTGAATAGAAGACAGGGAATATAAGCAGGAGAATAGGAGAGGGAGAGGGAGAAGCAGGCTTCCCGCGGAGCAGGGAGCCCGATGTGGGGCTGGATCCCAGGGTCCTGGGATCATGACCTGAGCTGAAGGCAGATGCTTAACTCGGAGCCACCCAGGTGCCCTTCAAGACCCCATTTTTCATCTGTGAAATGGAGATAATACTACCAACTTTGTAGGGTTGTTCCGAATTTTCATAAACAAGATGTGCGTTGAGTACGAGGCAGTATGTGGAATAGAGTAGACTGAAGAAATGGCATTTATTATTATTTTCAGGAGTCAATGTATTACTAGATTGGGACAAGACAAAAATATCATTTTGACTACTCTTGTATTCTAGGGAAGAGCAAATTTAGTATATATTTTATTTGTTAGCTAATGATTCTGACACACTTGACATATTAGTTGAATAATACTATTTCATTAATATATGAGGAATAGGTCTATTTATGAAATAATTTAAGAAGGTTAACACTGTTTTTCTGTTCTTTCTTCTATAGACCAGAACAGACAAGGGATATATCTTATTTATGCGTAAATGGAAGACCCAACTAATATTCAATCAAAAGAACCCTTTCAGAGGTCAGAGGAACCTTGACCATTCCTGTGAATGCTGTTGCCCCCTTGTACGTCTGGCTCACTTCCCCCTGGGTCAACATGCTCTTTGACTGGACTGACCTTCACCTCTACTCATCTAAATTCCACTTTTCCTCCTTACCTCATTGCTCATTCCATCTGCCATCATTGCTCTGGTTTTAAGGAAAGGGAGCTTCACAGTTCTTGGTTCTATCAACAAACAACATTTCCTTCTGAATGCCTTAAATTATTATCACTCTTTTATAAGTACCTCCCCAAAACTCCTTAAAATCATTCTATCTCAAACATGGAGCTCTTGTTACTTACAGTTAGCCAATCCGTGTCCCACCTAAGGCAGGAATCCTGTCTGACGAGATGAACACAAAGTGGGAACTAGAATCTTCTGACTGATATATGTGAGACGGTTCTTTCCTAGGCTTGCCTTCCTTGACACAAACTCCAGTTTTCCCATGAACCCTCTTACCAGGCTCCTAGAAAAGAAACCTACAAGTCTGGATGACACTGGCCAGTGCAGGTCACGGAGGGCTTCTCGGGAGCCTGGATTATTTTGTCTGAACCCAAGGCTCCGTTAGGATTTTCAGCATTCCAATTCCACTGGCTTTCACCTGTTTTCCCAAACCATTTACCAAAATGTAACACAAATCTCAACATCCCAAACTCTGTACGTGAAAAGAGAGAAATATATTTCAGAGTACGCTTTCTAAGGATGCCTGGGTGGCTCAGTTCATTAAGCATCTGCCTTCAGCTCAGCTCATGATCCCAGGGTCCTGGGATCCAGTCCCACATCGGGCTCCTTCCTCAGCAGGGAGCCTGCTTCTCCCTCTGCCTGGTGCTCCCCCTGCTTGTGCTCTCACACTCTCTTTCTGAGAAGCAAATAAATAAAGTCTTAAAAAAAAAAACAAACCTACAGAATATGCTTTCTAAGAAGGAAATCCTGCAATTTGCAACAATATGAATAGACCTGAGGGCATTATGCTAAGTGAAATAAGCCCGAGAAAAACAACTAGTACTTGGTATCACTTATACCTGGGATATAAGTAAAAAGCCAAAAACAACAACAGCAAAAAGAATATACTTTTTACTCATTCCTTCCCTGCAGAAAGTCTCAATCCCTTCTGCTTCTGCTTTAGGCTTCAAAACAGAATCACCACCTTTTTTTTTTTAAAGATTTTATTTATTGGGGCGCCTGGGTGGCTCAGTGGGTTAAGCCTCTGCCTTCAGCTCAGGTGATGATCTCAGGGTCCTGGGATGGAGTCCCACATCGGGGTCTCTGCTTGGCAGGGAACCTGCTTCCTCCTCTCTATCTCTCTGCCTTATTTATTTATTTGAGAGAGAGAGAGAAAGAGAGAGAGCATGTGCATGTGTGGGAGAGCAGGAGGGCTGGGAGTGGCAAAGGGAGAGGGCTGAGCAGACTCCCCTTAGAGGGAGTACAGTCCAACACGGGGCTCGATCTCAGGCCCCCAGGATCATGACCTGAGCCGAAGGCAGATGCTTAACTGACTGAGCCACCCAGACGCCCCCTGAGTCCATGCTTTAAATTGTTATGCTATCCTGCTTTGTGAATTTTGGGACTCACTGCACACCCATTTGTATCACTACATCAAGCCTGCTACATTGATTATTTCATATCCTATTTGACCTGATCCTCTATAGGTCTGTCGCCTTATAATGCTGTGTCTCGGAAATCCTTTTCTTAAAAAGTGTATCTATGTGTACATACACCTACACAGGTATTTTTAAAGAAGAATACATATACATATGTGTGTGTGTAAAATCTTCACCATTGCCTCCATATATACCAACAAATACGAGCAAAACCATGCTCGCTTGGACTCTTGGCCAGGACAGGAGCTCTATTATATTGAATTTGACAGCCTGAGAATAGCTGTTAAAATAGGATTCACCTATACTTAATCCTTCTCCAAAAAAGGAAATATTTAGTCTCTGGGAGATGTTTATTCGTTACAGCAAGAAATATTACAAATATGTGCATTGCGCTCATGTTAAAAGTGCTGCTATGACGGGGCATCTGGGTGGCTCAGTCGTTAAGTGTCTGCCTTCGGCTCAGGTCATGATCTCAGGGTCCTGGGATCGAGCCCCACATCGGGCTCCCTGCTCAGCGGGACACCTGCTTCTCTCTCTCCCTCTGCCTGCTGCTCTGCTTACTTGTGCGCGCACGCTCTCTCTCTCTGTCAAGTAAATAAATAAAATCTTAAAAAAAAAAAAAAAGTGCTGCTGTGGTCAGAAGCCGCTGCTCCGAGGGCTGGTGCTCCCCAACAGGTCCTGGGGAGGACTGGACTGTCTTCTGCTGATCAGATCCTTGTTGCACAGAAATTGTTTTACATTTTTTTTAGTGTATTTTTTTTTAATTTAAGCTTTATTTCAGAAATTGTTTTAAAACCACTATAATTTTGAGGAAGATTGTTGCTTTATTTTCAAATATGTTACTTTATTCTCAAGTATGTAATTTTAAAAAACGATAAATTAAAAAAACTAACACGATTCCAAAGTCTAAATGTACAAAAGGTTATATGGAGCAAAGACTCTCCTGCTCCGAAAACCCCTGGCAGCTGGTTCCCCTCCTGGGAGGCAATTATCAGTTCTTTCTATACCTCCCAGAGATATTCTACTACCCTCCCCCCTTTTTTTCCTGTTGTATCTTTTCCCTGGAGATCTGTATTAGAGACTTTTTAATCTTGTTTTTCGCTGCTTTCTTCTCTTTGTTTCCTATTTCTTCTTAAAGTAGACAAGGTCAACCTCCCCTGTGGACTTACTTCCAAATACCAACTTGCAGTTGGTTGGTACTGGTTTTATCCCCTTTCCAACTCTGGTTGTTAGTAGCTCTAGTTAGAAAGAAGCTGGCGGGGATGCCTGGGTGGCTCAGTTGGTTAAGCGGCTGCCTTCTGCTCAGGTCATGATCCCAGGGTCCTGGGATCGAGACCCACATCAGGCTCCTTGCTCGGCAGGGAGCCTGCTTCTCTGTCTGCCTGTGCTCGCTCCCGCTCTCTCTGACAAATAAATAAAATCTTTAAAAA